>VTPC01004662.1:0-67284 GCA_011009095.1 Ignelater luminosus
CTTATAAGACAATGGAAAATTCCACTTCGTAGATTTACCAGCTTGAAGCTCACTCAATCGAGACTGTGTAACTCCAATTTTTGCAACTAAGGTTCCAGGAATTTTATATTAGAAAATAGCAAAAGGCACGTCTACCGGAGCCCAGAAGTCGAGACCACAAAGTTATCAATTCTTTAGAATAACATTGTAACAAATATTCGTTTATAGAATTAAATAATTTAAATATTACGCGTCAGGAAAACAAATACCTGAGCGAAATTAAAAAACAGGGGCGGATTTAGTGCGAATTTGAAAATAACATTACAAAGAACAACTAAATTCTTTTTATTGTAAGTACATATACCTATTTATCTGAATTATTTCGCAACGGGCCAAAACATTAGACATGTATGTTTTTGCATCGGCTGAGTTCGACAAGACGTGGGTAAGAACCACCTTGCAGATCTGGTAAGTTTTATTTAAAGTCCTGTAGCTCCTACACAAAGAAATTTCGTTTACGTTCATTGTAAACCTTCACTACCGAAATCCGCCCCCTTTTATACCGTTCTTTTTTGCTAACTTTTACTTACTATGTAATTTTAAGCGTTAAGTTGCTTTTTAAAATTCGACTTCCTTTCTGAAATTTCCCCTATCGGCAAACTTTTATGTGTGATTTTTATGTAAAATATGTTGCTTTTGAGTATCTCTCGCGTTTAGAAATCTTCCGCTGAATATCAAAATAAGTCAGCTCTGTTAGATAGTCAAGATGTAAAACATACGAAGGCGCTTATACATGCCAATTTGGCCAATTTCTTATAGCATGACAGACACCATTGTGCTGATTTAGAAAACTGTTGTTAATTTAAAATTTTTATTTGGTGGAATAACTTCTTGCATAACCACTGGACAGTGACTGCACTCGTGGTACAAATTCTCCGATTCATTCTTTCAGTACCACAAATAATGGGGATAGAAGTTAAATATTAACAAAAACAGTTGGCTGAATAGTGTAGCTTTGTGTATGGCGCTTGACAGGGTTTGTACTAGCAATCCTTCTCAGAATGTAAGTCTAAATTAAACCATTGATGGATTGTGTCCCCTTTAAGGGACGGCCTTAAAATACACTGCAATGGCGGGGATGTGATGTAACGGTACTGGAAGCATCTCGAGATTCGGTGAATTAGATTTAGTTTACATTTAATGCTAAAACTGTGGGCATTGTGTTTTAATTTGCAATATGGATCCCAGTTTATATTCGAGCAAAAATGACAGGTAAGTAACCTTTAGCAAGCTTATCAAGTGCAGAATGATTAAGTTACATGTCTAGACAATATATTAGTACTACAAAACTACCATATTACACTCACACAAAACTTATGTAGCTAAAAACACGTGGTGTCCTTACAAAGGACCTCTCGCGTACGTGTAAGATAGGGTTAAAATTCGGAATTTTCTTTTTACTTTTAGATTAACTTTGACTGAGCTTATTGTTGCTTTAGAAAAAGATTATTCATTTTTAAAAAAGAATCGAGATGTATATTTACTTCCTCCCGATGATAATGGACTAGACACTAAAGCCGATAGTGACCAGTCTGATGACGAACATGAAGGTAATATTTACCTGTAGGAATGCTAAGACAATTGTGTGAAGTAAAATATAATTATGATGTTGACGATAATACCATTTCTCAGTTTTGCAAAAACAATTAAAACAAATATCAAAACGGTTCAGCAATGTTTCCAATTATAGTATATTAACGGACTGTAATCCTTTACCACCTTCCCAAGAAGCCATTTTTGGTGATTACCCTGCGGATTATTTCAAATTGTTTTTTAACAGCTATCTTCTGTTAGAAAGTAACAAATACACCCAGCAAAAAAAAACTCGTTCCTGTGGCTGTCTTTACACCTGTGGCGACGGTGAAGCCGGGGGAGAACTGGAGCCCGGACCGACAACGGAGTCGACCCGCCGAACCTCTACCCTTCCCCCTATCCGGGTTAGATATTAATCAAAAAGTTTCCATCTCGACCACGAGTGCAGCAATGTTCACCACCAAACCACAATTTTTAAATTCACCAGGCCGAAAAGACGTAATGCCTACAGTGGCCTCTTAAATAATTATGATTTTGACTTGATCAGCAAAAAAATAACAATCTTGACGTAACTACGAAAAAGCTTCATGACCTTTTCGGAGTGTTGTTGATGTCAGGGTATACACCGTCCGAACAAGAGATTTTTCTGGTCCAGTCACGATGATGTTCCTAAACGTATCTAAAACAGCATTAGACAAAAAAGGTTTGAACAAATTTTAAGATTTTGCCACTTCAACAACTCACAAATTGACAAAGATGACAGAATTTACAAACTAAGACCTGTTGTAGAAGCTCTCAACCAAAACTTTTTGAGACATGGAGGTATTGAAGAAAATATTTCCATCGACGAGAGCAAGATGCCGTATTACTGGAAGCATTATGCTAAATATCCTGTTTGGATATTAAAATTGGGCTGCTTGTTCAAGTACGAAATACATCCTCTCGTTCTAGCTATACACAGAAGAAGATTCTACTAAAAAAAATAGTTTGGAATTCTTGATGATGTTATAAATTGGTTAGAAAAAATAAATCTACATGTAAACTGCGGTTACAAAATATTTTGAAGCGAGTAATAATTTTCTCGACCTGCCCTTTAACACGCGATGTATAGTGCATAAAACTTTTTGAATTCCAAATTTAAATATAATTCATCTGGGCACTCTAAATTTATCAAATATCTGGCTTAAGAATTGACTTACTGATCCAGCCTTTATGTTTTGCACTGGATTCATAAAAACAAATATAGCCAAATCATCAATTATTGCCAAATGGTAACTGATCTCTTTAACGCCCTTAAAATAAGGACCTAGCCGATCTATGTGCAAGGTATCCATCAGAATCTTTCCTTTCTCAATATTGATAGACTACTTGGCACCTTCCCAAAAAGCTTTTTATTGTAGAGACAATCCAAATAAAAACCACGTATAGCCACCAATAACGCACACTGATGGTTTTAAACATTTGATCATATTTGGGGCATAGTAGGCGATTCTGTCATGGCAAAACATAAGCACACCCATTGAAGACGCTTATCACTCGCAGTAGTTTTTGTAGATCTTTTGTTCTTTAGCATTTATTGGTAATCATACTAACGCTTCTATCAGCTTCTTATAGCGACTATTCTAAAGTTGTACTGACAGAATTTAGCGGTTTTCCTCCATGTTAACCATCTAAACGTCTAAATATTTTACATTCTCTTGTTTTTAAAGGAATTTTGATTCGAGGCATTTATGTGACCCATTTTGTAGCAGGAGGATATTCAATAGTAATGTCGAATTCTAGCAATTCTAGAAACTAGATTTTTTCTTAAGAGTGATAATTTTGTTTTCTGCTTGTAGTAACACGATTAAAATACTGAAGGGGCTTCAGTACTAAGTCTTCCTGTTGCCTGAATAGCATTCCATTTTGTGCAGCTCCCCTACTGTATACCGCTCGGTGCTTCAAAAACAGCTTTCTGTACTTAATCTCAAAAGAATTCTTTTTATCTTCTCTCGTGAAAGAAAAGAGAAGCCTTACTTGAAATTGTCTTACCTCTAATAAACTTTTCATATTCTAGATGTAGTACTCTTTGCAGCAAACGTCTGGAGTCAAAAGCGACCAGCGCAGCTCCCATTTTAAATTTTAACAAAGCCGCCGGACAGACATACGACTAGGTATCCGCAGAACCTTGCGTTGTGAGAGAGATTAACCTATTGTACGATTCCTTTTTGATATGAAAATGCCAGACAAAACGGAAAACTATAAAACTATAAAAAATAAAAAAGGAGGGTGAGCAAAAGCCGTAAAACTGCAGTCGGAAAACATCTTGAGGCACCTCTAAGGCTCAAAGGTCGATTTCCCCATTGTCTTCAACTTATTAGCATAGTGGAAACGAACGCGAACGAAACACTTACTCTAGGCCCTAGTACGTGTACTAGGTTACCTCGGTCATCGGATTCTGAGGAACCAAGAGAATGTAACAGACCCCCCAAGTCGTTTTGCCCGAAAAGGAAAAATTTCCTTGGTACTCTAAACATCAATACACTTCTCAAGACGCAAATTAAAACAATTGCTGGATACACTGGACAAATTCAATGTTCAAATTCTAGCCCTGCAAGAAACTAGATATACTGATGAAAATCACTTCGAATCAGAAAATTATAGAATAATATATAAAGGCAATCCTGCAATATGAAGTCCGAACGAACCGTTATAATTCGGTACGGGTTTTGCGGTCAGACGAAATATCATCAATTCAGTATTGAACTTTACATCTCCCCTGAAAGAATTTTTAGATTATCATTCAAATCGGGAAATAGAGCTTAGTCAATAATTAATGCCCATGCTCCCAGAAATAACTATAACAGAAGGATCCCCAAAAAGCATAGAACTTTTGCAAACTACTGCAGCCAAAATTTAAGCTTTTAATGTGGAACTTCAGTGTCCAAATTGGTAATGAAAAAAAATTTAGAGCATGGTAGGATTATATCCAGCTTACAAGAGGACCAATAAGGACGGAAAAAAATTAATTGGCTTTTGTGAAACATTTGCTAGTACTTTCACGCAAGAAAAAACCTGGAGATCTTCAAACTCTTATTTAGGAGATTTTCAAACAGATTATGTGGCCATTTTCAGAAAAAAATGTCAGAAGGAAATTATGAACGTCAAAATTGAAAAGAGTGTCCGATCATCACCTGTTATTGGTAACAGTAAACTTTCAGCCACACAGAACCAAGCCAAGAATAACCCAAAACACGCTAGCCACCTAGGAATTCCTTAAACAAAACGCTACTACTTTTTCTCTAACATCCATGACCAAACTCAATACATCAAAGGGTCCCCTCGTCATCTTGATATATGCAACTTATGACAACGAAGTTTGGAAACATAGCTCAAGTAGCTAAATTCAAATAGTAGAGGACATTCAGCCTTTATGACCAAACTGCGAAGCAAACGTAGAGAGACGTGGAACAGATATAAAAAAAGCTCAATATCCCGTAACGCAAAACTTAGACATTACAACACAGATTGATCAAATCAGAAGCGCTAAATGCATCAGAGACTTTAATGATGGGGGACAGAACACTTTTAGGAAAAGATGGTTAGAATTCAACTGGCATATCCTGCTAATGAACAACTGCCGGCTCATCAAACAAATGTTTAACTTTGCCCGCTCCATAAAAGTAAAAAAAACTGGCTTGTAGAAACTGATCAAGACCTTCAGGAAATTGGCTGCAACGATGACACCGTACAGGACAAAAATAATAAATTTAGAAATCACCACTTTGTAGATGTTCAAACAATGAGTCCAGGCGTAGCCTGAACACAGGAACCGAGGAAGGCCTACAGCGAGAGAATGAAGGGGTTTTGGGAGAGAGAGAAGGTAAAGGATTGAGACTAAGTTCCATTGCGCTCCATAGATGGGCAAAGCGATGCAAAAAAATAATAATGTAATACTGTCAATATCATATGTTGTGGTTTTTTCAGGGTCAATCTTTATCAGAAGTATTTTAATCACCCGGTATAATAAATAGGAACTTTACGATACGAAAACCATTATTACACCAATTTGACAAAATAGAAAATAACTTAATTAATTAAGTTGCAAATTTATTGATTTTTACTCACTATTTTCTATTGATTTCTTAAGTTCTAGTTTTACATCTATTACTGGAAAAAGACAAATAACTTTTAACATCGAAATCATTCAATTAAATAGAAAAACTAAACCATTAAAGCATCATAAATTAAACAGTCATTTTCCAAAACTACATAAGTACTTTTAATTCTCTCCAGTATTCATTAACATTTGCTTTAAGCTCGCAACAAACATCATGTTACATAAAATTGCTTTTAAACACTGTTGTATCTTGATATATTCAAAATGTGTTTAAAAAAGATTTAAAACATAAATTAAATTTTATTATCAAAGGCAAAGAGGCCAAGTTGAATTTTAATATGTCACTCACTATCTTAAGGTTTTCATCTACCTTATGAAATTATTTTGAAGTATAAAATTCTTAAAGCGTCGAGATTAAACAAGATTAAGCCCTTTCAAGACATGCGTGAGAATGCTTGCGAGCTTCGTATTATTACACCCAGAAAATCCAGGATTTTGGATGAAATACCTAATCCTGAGATATGTAGGGGGAATTTGCTGCTAACCATGAATACACTGACGCAATTTTAAAATATCTTTATTATAATGTGGTCAAACAATGTGGTATCCAAAGTATTTCTGAAAACAAGAAGTACATTCTTTAGTTACATAAAAGTTTTTAAAGAATGTAAATTTTTATTTTGCTTTAAACAAAATGTTATAGCAGTAATTAAGTAGATACTGTTTTTCGTTAGAAAATTATGTTAAATCCTAAATAAAACCACATTCATTAAGCTGAAGTTTCACCGGCTCTTTCTACCTTTATTAAATTCATGAAAACTAGATTTAAAATTTCAGAGTAAAAATAATAAAAGAAAAATAATTATTAAATCTAGTTATTTTTAGATTTACATTATTCCAAAACCATCCATATAAAATTGTGGTATTTACAATGATAGTTTTGAAAGATACTGCAAGAAAACGCACAGAGAAAGCATATAAACATACAAAAAATTGTAGTGGTACGTTTTTAATGAAAACATCATCTGATCTAGAGGAAAAGCAATTTATCACCTTTCTTCATGACGATGACACAGTATTTAGTGTCGCCACAAAGCAGAAATTCTGTGGTAAAAGCCTGTCTAGAAGGATGGATCTATTGGTTTTCTCGTACATTATAACAAGAGAACTAACGAGGGTTACCTGTCATATTTCTTACATTTACTTTATTGTTTGTTGCATAAAAATTCTTTCTATGTACTTTAGATTGATTTAAACAAAAACATGTTTTAGTTAGTTTACCACTACACTGGTTCACATTCAGTGTTTTGAGTATTATAAATTTATAGCAATTTTTTTTATTCTTTAGTTGCTCCTAAAATAAAAACTTTTGAAACTGATAAGCTGATAAGCTGACTACAACACAAAATAGAAAAATGCCGCGTATTATACTTAATGATCATAATTAGTACGGCTAATAAAAATTCAATGATGTGGTTGTCTGATTCCAACGAATGCTAAAAGTTTCGAATATTCAGCATTATTAGGTAAACAGAATTTAAACAACGGTAACTAACAAACAAACCCCTATATTCCTACTTTTGAAAATTAAAGACCTTGCTGCAGAAAAGAAAATAAAACACGAACAGGATTTTGTACACTGCATTTATAGCTGTATCTTATTAGTAACAAAATACCAACACAGCTGACGTTATCTTGGAGACGTAGCCGGCCGGTCCTTTAATACTTTTAATAAACATTGTAAGTCCTCCTTCCTCGTGCTTTCTAATAAGTAAGAATCCTAGTTATAAACTCTGAAACAATATGTAGCTTTACAAAATGTTATTAGATATTTTATACTATATGTCAACCGAAATTAAATTCATATTTTCCCTACACAACCCCATAAATTAAATTTTGCATAACTGAAATTAAAAGTTAAAGGAAAATTTTATTAATAAGTTGCTTATATTTATCTTAGAATATTGTGACTCACACGTTATAAAATGTAACATGACAAACAAAAAGAAAGAATGAAGTAGAGCCGAATAAAAAATGTAAGCCTTTACAAAAGCGCAAGAAGAGTTTACCTACTTCTCACTTAAATTCTGATCAAGAAATTGTAAAAACGTCGCACTGACAAATTGTTCTCAGTTTTGTTGGCAAAACAATTTATCTCCAATTTCCAATAAAAGTAAATAAGTTTAGCCATTAAATGGAAATGAAAAAAAAGGTGACCATTTCTAAAAAAGTAAAATGTGAAAGTCTAAAGTGATTTGGACATTTTGCTCATTTCAAAGCTGTCTTTGTCAAATTCAATAACGCCTAGCAGTAACATAATCTGATCTTGCACATAAGTTTTAATATTCATGAGTAGGGTCTTTTGGAGTGTTGCAAAAACTTTTAGACATAAATCAATGGTAGAAGAAAGCGGCAAACATCATACTGGTAGTGAATACAGCAGAAACCCAGACATTGAACCTGAAGACGGCAGTTGCAATATGCCAATAACACGTCCACAGAAGCGTACTGCAGTAAAGTTTTGTACAAAAGACGTCAACTACTGCAAAGAATAGAAATCAAAACCAGAAATATTAAAAATAACACTGACAGGATTTGTAATATTAGAAACCTAGCACCGTATCTGACAAAGGCACACAGAGTGGCACCTGCGCGCAGTGGCCCATTTCCCGAAAAAGGCGGACAAAATTCGAAAAACTGAATTTCTCAATTTCATGTTGAGTACCCCAAAATTTGATAAAAGAGGCAGGACTGCAGATCATAGTGGAAAGACAATCAGTTGAGCCTTTACACATAAAGTGTGAGCGTGGTCAAAGTGACTCATCTGTGTGACGCTCTCGCCACACGTTAATAGCGTAAATTTAGGCGATGTTTAAAGTGTTATTAATTTTAGTTTCAGTGACTTTTTGCACTCCAGATTAATGAAGAGTGTTGTCACAGGTATGCAAAATGTCTTCCATTAGTTATTTAATACAATTTTATGATTTTTCAGAGTATAAACAGTGATGTCAAACGTAACTCTTTATTGATTTTTAAGCATTAATATTTTTGAAGATTAAAAGTTGTGAGTTTGATCGAGTTTGATGGTCTACATTATTTTAAAATGAAGTTTATGGTGTAGTGTTTTAATTTTTTCCTAGATCTTCTGCCACGAGGCGCCCGACGCGACGCACGGCTAGTCAAAAGGCGCACGGTAGAATCGGGACAGTTAAGTTGGTTTCATTAGGCAATTCTAAATTGAAACCAACTGTTTGGCTAAATGTCAGTTTCCAATGACTAAATTTATTACTTTTTTCAGCGAATACCGTTGATTTCGAGTGCAGTTAGCGAGTCAATGTAAATAGTAACAATGACAAAATCTAACATGTGTTGCTATTTGTGTCCAGCCACGTCTAAACAATTTGACAAACCTGATGAGGTTATGTTATTACCAGTAAATGAGAAAAATGTTCAGTTTGATTTATTTTCTTTACATGCTTAGATACATTTTATGGAATACTTTTTACACATAGGATATATATACTGAGTACGAAAAAATGGCAGGCACGATCCGAGGAGAACAAAAGAAATGTAGAAATGCTAAAACAGGCAATACAGAAGGATTTCAAATTGCGACTTGAACTCATTGTTGATTCTCCAAAAGAGGGGAGATTTGGGACCAGCAATGATGGTAATGCGGCTAGGCGGTTTTTTGAAAACTCTTCTGTGTCAGTCAAAATTTTAGGTTTGGACATCGCACTCACATTATAATGCAAGTTCTCTCATGCGGTTTTAGTGTTAATGTAGATCTTCTTAAACATTATTACCTGAATTCTCCATGATATTGTATGCCTACGTCAATTCATGAAATACTGATTCATAATCCCCTCATTGTTGAATGGGCACCCCTGCCAATCAAGCGACTGTCCGAGGAAGCTCAAGAATCGCGAAACAAAGACATCAAAAAATACCGAGAAAGATAATCGCGAAAATGTTCTAGGGACAGTACCACGACAGATATTTTGCATTGGTTGCTTGTGCCATCAGATCCGCTAATTTCTAGTTTGCGGTTAAGACCACAAAACAAATATAAAGCATTGTCGTCTGAGGCTATACAATTATTCTTACCCCCATCTTCACACACAACAGCTGAATCTTCAGACAACTCTGACGTTAGCTCGGATACATCAGATGATTGAACTTATTTTAGCGATTAGGAATAGTTAACGATTTATTATACAATGAATTGCAATGTATTATTGTCTAAAATAAGTTTTAAAAACAGCGAATATTACTTATTCTCAAAATTAATAACCTTCAAAACCTTATGAACTTATTTTTTCCAAATGAATAAATTCTTTCATTAAAAAAGTCCGCCATTTTGGATTTTAAAAGAATAATATCAAATTGATAATTAGCGACCCTCAAAACCCTTAAATACCAATTATTATTTTAATCCAAATCTTTTTTGATTTTTGTCCGGCTTTTCCGTGAAATGAGCCACTGTGCGGCGGGTCGGTATGATTGAGCGGTTTGAAAGGTCCAGGGGTTTAATCTTTAAACCAGCTGTAGTGTGAGTGAATATAGAAATAATAAGTCTTACAACACTAATTACTTTTTACTCTATCCTTGCCCTATAGGCTTCCTGACATTTATATTCCTGGCTTAGCAGGAATCTCAGAGTTCCTAGATAGGAGAATTCTTTTACCAAACACAGTCTGATTTCTGTTTTTGTTAAACAAAATTCAACTAAAATAATAATAGCAAGGTAATCTACCAAACTGATTACTTACTTTCACTAACTATATACTGTTACTAGCAGCACGAGCACAACCTAGAATCATAAGGGTATAAATATCAGACTTCCATACTGCCATATTAGGCATACTATCAATTATAACGTAGCCAACAAATACCATTTTTGCAACCTGCTTCTGCTTACATCCTTAAGCATAACCGCAAGAGCAATTCGGGGATTCAAGAATATTTCTTCACTGCAGCTTTCCGGATCCAACCATGCCGTCCTGGGGTACGACTGCAGGTAGCATCAGAGAACAAACTCAAATATAGTACCTGTGCGTACCAACTGACAACTCATTCACATTATAGATAAGAGAAAACAACGTTTCAAACTGTTTTTATGCGTTGACATCGCTTCCTTAGTTAATCAAGCTTGGTGTGTTATTAGCAGAATATTAGCCCTGGCTTCTGCACTTTCACTAGGATACGTGAAGGAAGGCAATTAACGAAGCAGCGGGATGTTTACTGTTTTACTGAAAACGCAATTGTTCCATATATCTGAAAAATTGCTAAAGTGGTACTAATATTAGAAAAATGTGAAAACTTGGAATTCCTCAAGTCCACAGACTAGTATTAAATATGTTGGATACGTTAAGTAAACTATATGCCATGATACAGTTTTCTAAGGTGCACACTACGTTGAATGCATTGAAGAAGACAGAACAGTGGTGTGCGTTAGCCACCATTGACGTTCGAAATGTTTTTAATTCCGTAGAACCTTATCTTACTACATTCTGAATGGGGTATCTACATATTTACTTAAATTAAATGCGGATTACATAAACTAGCGGTTTTCAAACTGGGGGACGCGTGATTACTAGCAAACCAAGAGAATGCTAAGTAAAATATATATTTTATAAGCACAACAAACAATAAAGATTTAATCAAAACTCAAAAATACGAAACCATTTTTCTTAATAATGTATTAGAAACAGTGAGTGTTAATGGTTTCTTAATTCATTTTTAGCTAAAAATTTTTTTATATTTTTTATTTATTTATTATTTTATTTATTTAACTATGCAAATAAAAGTTTCCGTAGTTCCGTCTGCCCGATCTCCCTGTCACTACCTCTAGCACCTTTGTTTTGGTTGTTCTGAAACACTTTCGAGATGTCCAAATGAAACAAGCAATGCAAGTACTTTGTTATTATGGAGTCTTTCCATCTCTCCTCGTAAATCATTGGTATCTATGTGTTCTGAATTTTCAGTTTCTGCACATATTATGGTTGCTCTGTACTCGTTTGGTGTGTGTGTTCTTCGTTAGCTCTTTACAATGTTTTGTAAATAACAAATCTGCGTCAATGACCAGCACAGCCCTAAGTACTTGATTGACTTGCTATTTTCTATGACTATTTATCTTGTAGGACTGATTCTCGTGGTAACCTCTTGAACCCGCTCTGTGGTTTTTTATGCTGTATTGCCTATTTTTCAGTAAGTTTTCCAAACCACTCCTCATTTTCTTCTCAAACTTCTTTACAAGATAATCTGCCAACAAGATGATCTGGTCATCTACAAACACCTGGCAACAGTCAGAAGCAGAAAGTTGTAAAATCACCAGATCTGGAGGTTTCTCGTCAGCTTTTGTAATGCTGATTGCAACTGTTCACTACTTTCCCCTGTATTTACAAAACCTAGCGCAATCTGCTAGTTTTTGGGTTTTGCCAATAAAATAAGTAGTAGTGCGGTGTTGTCAAGATGTGCAATGTTTTCAACGATTTAGTAATTTTGCAACAAAAATGACTGGAAACCAATCTCCCTTAGGTAAGTATGTTAAGATTAACATACATGATATTACTTGTAACACTGTCCAATTTATAATTAATTAAGGAGGGCATAGGTTTATCCAGATCAAGAAAGAGGGATGTATATAAAAGAAGTTTGAAGATCATCGATCTAAACAATAGGCGTATTGGGATAGACAGAAACAAGAAAGTCTATATAAAAACAGGCGTCGCACAGGACCCTATCTTTGTGGCCGAACCGGCGTGCTAAGGTTAGAACTTCTTGCGGGAACCATTACCGTTGACAAAGTGGGCAATTAATAACCCAAACAATATTACCAAGTGCATAAACCAACACAACCTCTGAATTGCCCCGGAACATGTAAAACATAATGTTGAAGTAAACAAAAAGTGAAACACTTATCCTAGGTATATGCGGAACGTATGGAACTCGCATAGAAATGGCAATTCAAACGCCAGACGACAGAGCTGTTAGACTTGCGCAACCGATGCCTTTACATAAAAGCACCGAATAGCGTCATGAAATCACTGCTACGTGGAGTAATTTATTTCGTACTGTTGAATGGAGAGCCGATATGGTACACTGCTTTGGGGATAAAAAAGCAGAAAAGAGACCAAAAAAGGAATACAAAATTAGTTTTCTGAAAGTGAAGTCAATATATAGGATCATATCAGCTGCGGCCCTGCAAATAATAGTGACAACAGTTCGTATGATCAGGCAAGGAAAGCTAAAATAAAAACATTTAGACAAAAGAATTGGGATATTAACCTGGAGAGGTGGTAGCAAAGATGGGAAGCAAATCAGTACAAAAGACAGTAAACTAAAATGCTCGTACCTATATCCGAGTGTAACTAAATTGTGCACACCACGCAGGAGAATTGATTACTAGCTGACGCAGGTACTAACCGATCATGAGTTCTTTCAGGCATATACTAAAAGGATAGGAAAAGACGAACAAGACTCGTTCACGAAAAACCGCAATTTTATACTACTAGGGCAACATCTAGCTAAGGACACCAAAACTGCCTTTATGATGTACTCTATGAGAATCTAAAATATGACAAATAAGAAGATAAAATTTATAATGAATAAAAAAGAAAACAAGGGGAGAACCAGACAAGAGAAACAATGTCAAGAGAGACTGTAACAGTACAAATTGTATGTAGACTCAAGTTGTACCTGAAGTAATATTACTTCTTGACAATCCCAGGTGTAACACGTGGCAAAGAGGAGGGTTTCTAGTACGTAAGAGTCTCATATACCTACAATGTTTCTTTAAAAATGATATTATGCGTTACCTGGCTTGTCTCTGATTTATTCCAAATGCAAAGTTTCTCTGTAGTCATTGTGTTTAATGTTGTTTTACATTCCCCAAAGGAGACCGAAGGTTGTTATAAGAGTCTAGCTTTTCTTTGGCTTAGCTTCAATAGTGGGTTATTGCCGATGGTGACGCCTAGACTAGTCAGCGTGTCATGGTTACTTTTACTAATACCTCTTTCACAAAAATAATGGCTGCAGTGTAGCAGTGAGATATGAAGAAGTTGGGATACTTTAATCCTGTGGTGAGAGACAGTATTGTTATGGAGGAAGTGAGTCTCTGACCTTGATTCGGAGTCTATAGTATCAATTGATTTGGCGGGCGTCATCGTCAGTTGAGAAGGGTTGACGATGATGGTCACATGGATATCGCGGCGTAGGATACTTGAAAATTCTAACAATCTGTAAAAAATTTAGAAACTTAGACAGTGTTAGTATGCTCTACAGAATTGGGTCTTGTTGAGTAGATGATATAGTCTAAAAGTTGATAAGCGTGGATTATTTAGTTATGCTGTTTTGAAAGAGCGACAAGTGTGACAGTAGCAATGGGTTAAACAAAATGCCAAAGTTAAGAAACGTGGGAAGAAAATGTAAATGTAAATCTGCGATCGTATATTTTTTTTCCGACCTACATTAATTGGACAGACGTTTTGTTTCTTGTTTTTTTTATTTTACACCACTGTTATATTTAATAATTAAATCTTTACTAATTATTGGCATTTCGTCTTTCCAGATTACCAAAAAATGCATTTTACAAAATAGCGGTCAAATACGAAAAATTCAAAAAATTTCAAACAGGACAGAAGAACGGCGGCTTTGGCTGTTTCGTTAGACTGTTTTCTATTAATATTATCTTTAGTAATAGTGTTACGCGGGCGTAGATCAGTACAGAAACTTCTGTCAGAGCCATACCTTTACATACGCGCACTGTGGATGCAGAACTCGTTAAAGAACTTCTCAATACAGGAAACATAAAATAGGCAAAAAGACAATAATCAATTCACTTTTCCTCAAGCAGTGGACGTATGTCGGGAAGTGAAGTGAGAAGGATGTTGCAGCTAAGTGCCTAAATGGCTCTCGATGCAAGGTAAGTGCACTACACTGAAGTAAAACTATTCCTTGGTGCGGAGTTAAACGACGTCACTACAATTTTCTTCACCTAAATTCCTATGTGAGTTGCTAGAATATTATTTCATCAGCGTCCAGTCTATTCAAGTCTCCTATTATCTTACTCTTACTATTATTCTAATGAATACTCTTGATTAATTATTTGTTTGTTTATATTATAACAACTTGTTACGATTATAATTACTTGAAGTGCGAGATATTCAACATAAAGATTAAAAAGGTTCATTATAGTATTGGCCTGACCCAATTGACAGTTTAGTAGAAAATAGATTAGCTGACCTTGGAAAATCTTACCTTTTGTAACCATCTGCAGTGCGTGAATAGTTTGATTGGAACAAATCAGGACAAAAAAGGAACTGGATCTCGAAATCTGTGTGCATCCAGCAAATACCAATGAAACCTTATTTATTTGCAACGTAAAAGGACAACTGGGAATAATTAAGGAAATTGATTTGAACAAATAAGTGCAAAACAGGTGCCTCAGAAGATTCTGAAAAAATGTACGAAATTTCTAATCTCATTGATATACTCAGCTCAAATATAATAACCTGTAGATCAGTATTCAGATCTTTCTCTAATTTATAATAAACTCAACAATGCAAGTATGTTACTTATCCTTCTACGTAAAACACGTTCTTACTTTTTCTAGCTTTTAATCGACGTACAGTCTACGTACGTTACAGTACATTCATCTTTTAGTTCTTATAGACTTGAACACATATTCTTCCAAATTACTTTTCTATTCCTTTAAGTTTTATCATTATAAGTCGATTTGGGAAATTGTATACACCCCTGTAAACATAATAAATATTTTAAAAATCTCTCTTCTCTGTCAGCATTATTCCTTATTTTCCTGGAGACTGTGACGCATAAACTCGTGACATAATCTGATCCTAACCCTAACATGTGAGATGTATTCACAAATGGGAGATTCAATTTTTCAACGACGCCATTTATTGGAAAAGCAATATCTCGTAAACTTTCCCGTATTAATACGCACGATCTGACAGAATATCAAAACGGATCTCTTCGTAAATCCCTTGAAAATTTTTTACGTCTTTTTTATAATTTAAGTAACATTAAAAATAGTAATTTTATAGTATGCTTCGTAATATAATTTTATAAAAATGTTAAACTTCCTGAAATACATTTGTGCTGTTCGTAACAGAGAAACTTTGTTAGCAAAGGGAAGGACGTGGGAACTTCCAACTGTTTCGCTCACAAATCAAGAATTGCATTGTGACAAGAAAAGAACGACCGCGTGAGTTACTTTCATATATTTCACCTTTGCTGTAAAGCAAACGCCTGGGGTAAAATGCTAATGTTAATTTATCTTGTTTTTAAGTCCTTAATGAGAAGAGGATTACATGAGGAGTATTTTTAAATTTCAGATTAGAATCTGATTTTGCTGTTATCTAGTACACAAATCTTTTTAATACAACGACATGGATAATAAATTACTTCCCTAATGTAAAAGTATTTTATAAAGATTTCTTAAGTGATAAAAACGATTTTAGTGAAATTACCCAGAAAAGTTTTACATAGATGATAAGATAACAAGAAAACCAAGGGCTTTTTCAATGTCATGCTTTAATAAAAGGAACGTTTTTAATTTTTAAATTAAATTCATGTCATTAAGATGTACTTTGTATTAATTTTATGTAATTTTAATAATTACTATTAGCAAAGCTACTTTACTTTAATTGTAGAACATTTTAGATGTTATCACTTTTTTGTTGCTTCTTTTGTAAATAAGAGCCTGTGAAAGAACGTTTAATTTATAAAATCTTGCATATTAAAAAGAATCTCTAATTTTGGATACAATAAATGGTGAAAATTTGTTTACTATCGTAAAATCTACTCTTACCTTCCTTAATTTACCTACCCCTTTTTAGCAATGTACGATACATGTTGTGTAATCCAAAAATACTTTGGAAAAGTCAATATAAGGTATGATACGATAATAGTAAATTAATAAGAAATTAAACTAACATTTACATTATCTTCAAAAACTTTGAAGACGTTATTACTTTCTTGCTTCATGGTGAAGCTTATAAATACCTGAAATGACAAGTTAAACTAATTGCTACTATAATTTGTTTCGTGTATCTGTTTGCTGCTTTACAAACTTTTGGCCCTCCAATTCACACCATAATAAGTTATTATAATTAAGAAACCAAGATTTTTTAAAGTAGGTAATCATTTTCTTGCTTTCATATACGATATGTATTTCAAGCTACGTGTTTTTTTTTTATTAATTAATTATTACTAATAGGAATCACTTGCTCTCAAACAAAATATCTACTATTTGGCAATACTTCTATGATAATTTAAGTATTTACTGTAATTTAGTTTTTTTAATTAGTTGTTTTTCCCATCACAATCAACATGCAGAGAAGCTTTTCCTCTTCCTCATAAAAAACTGCAGGCAGCAATCTTACGTTTCCTTTAAAGACTTTAATTCCGTAATTTAGTATTCATAAATTAAAATTTATTTATTGTTTTAGCTCATTTTGATTAGATAATTTACATTTTTATCTATCCTAATATTTTCTTAAAATCTGTTAATTAGTTTATATTATAACGAACGTTCTGTACATTAAGTCAAAACTTTACTTTGAAAAATAGGTGCTATGAAAATCAAGCTAAGCGTTTTTAAGGCATCAAACTTATATTGCAGGTTAAATAGATGCCGAAGATACCTATGGACAAATTGAAATCTTTACATGTTGCTGATTTACTGTTTATTCGATTTTTAATGTTGCTGTTTATAAGTTTACTCAGACATGTAGAAATTCTTTGAAATTAACTGTTAGCAATTACATCGAGTCATGGAGTTTACCACTAACTCGGTAAAATATGCATTAGCCCCTAGTGAAATAAACTTCTTGTAAGATATTTCTATTAAGGCCATGAATCATGTGGATTTAACTGTGGAGGAACGGAATCACTTTCAGCCTTCAGTTGTGATTGTTGTTCTGGGACGAACAATACATAAAATAAAAAAGCTCTCGAAAGACAGAATTTAACGATAATGTTATAAAACCCGGAAGCCTTTCTAAAATCAAAATAATATTAATCCTTCTTAGTGATATCATAAATTTACAGACAAGATATTTTCTTTCTATATTTTTTGTTGTTTCATTTCTTGTTCTGAACTAGAACTTTTGAAGCTTTATGTATTTCAGTCTTTAAACAGTAGAGTAGCGATGCTTTATTCTAACAATTGTTACGGATAAAACTAGGATTAGTGACCCATCGGTAGTGTAACCATATATAAAATCGATATGTCACCTGTAATCCTAGTCTTTATACAGTCGAAGAAAGGTCGTGAGCTAAGAGAGCTTAGAGCAAGCAATAAACGATAATAATGATACGGTAATTTTAGAAGTTCCGATAGTTTCGAATAGAAGACCCCACAGCTGATCTTCGTATCTAGGTCAGTAGGAGAGATGTCAGCCAGGGTCGAACCACAGGTTCGAATGATACACAAATAAATGAAATGGGAATTGTACTGCAGTCTGTGCAGATACTTACTTTCACAATGTGAACTTAAAACAATGAATTCGCATGAGAATGTTGACGTCACTGGATTTTGAAACAGCTGATTTCTGTAATACTCAATCAGTATCCTCATAACCCAATGAAAGATCGAAATAAGTTAATAGATATATTGGCATATTGTAGAAAAGAAATAAACAACAGCACCAGATACAAACATATACACAGTGAATGCGACCAGATGAAGCTTATTAAGCGCAATACAAAAAGCACTAGTAAAATGAAAGCAAGGTAAATATACATACAATGAATCGTCCGCAAATATTAGAATTAAATTCATTGGTCATTTATGAAAGAAGCATAAACATTAAAATGAAAAATATAAATAATAGCGATAATTGAATTGAATTCATCACATGCAGAAGTTTTGCAATTAACCGTAGATTACAAATTTTATATAAATAAATCATCAAACCAGAACAAGTTGACAAAATTGTTAGATAGTAAGAATTTTCGTTATCAAAATTTAAAATGAATAGACGATAAAGAAAACATCGACTTTATAAATATTCTTCATGAAAAATACAAACTAATAAAACATATTAAAGGTTCGGAACCAGTTAGTTACGTTTCAATTCAGCAACCAATATATTTCTATTAATTAAAAAATATTAACGGACCTTTCGCCACTGTGAAACGGTTTGTCGGGTTCTTCACTAGTATAAAACGATGTTCTTAGGCTTTTCACCAATGTGAAGCGATGATTAAGTAATCTTTATGATGGATCACTTTTATCCAAGCGGTTGGTGACGTGACGATAATATGCATATATATTTCGCAAATAATTGTATAAGTCAACGATGCTTCTTCATAATAGATTTAAAAAAAGGGGAAAGTTTATTTACCATAACGGGAACTAATTCAATACAAAGAGAACCCAGTTGTTGGCACAGAATACACGGAACTCGCGGCACTGGTTCACACAAGATTTGATTTACAGTTATCCACAAATCTTTACAAGAATGGACGTCTTCCTCATACGTTAGGTAACAAGATATTTTAATTGATTTTTAAAATATCTATACAGAGCGAGGCAGTATGAATCTCGTAGAAAGTTCAATAAAAATATTAAGATATTATAAGGTAAATAACGGTACGGTAGTTTTGAGGTGTTCGTTGAGAAATTATTTGGCGATGATTTTAGGTACGGCACGATAAAAACCCATCCGGAATATCCTGGGGAAAAGTCCATAAATTGCTTAACGAAGACAGAATTCATTCGCAATATTTTTAGTCAGGTATAACTTCACTTTAGCAGAAAATAAGTTCAACACTTGACTATTTCTCGGTAGTTTGCAAAATTGTTTCTGTGTTCTAAGATTTCACAAGAGAAGACACGAAAGACGCCTGCTTTTTCTTAGATAGCGGCAGATAAACTCTGTTGAGTGCTGAAGCGAAAAAGATAACTTCCAACCCCCCCAGAGGGTGGAACTAACGTATAACTGGTTGATCAACTTATCGAGTGGTCTGACAACCAACAAAATAATGCAAGAAGGGTATGATTTAGCAAGAAATTTAGACGTTGCTCTCGGCAATTATAGCAAATTTAAATCTTGTTTATGCTTGACAAGGTGACAGATTTATAGTTTTAAGGGTAATAAAACCAAAAGATAAAAGTATAAGATTATCTGGATCGCAGAAATGAAGTCTGAAGAATATTAATTCAGAGGTAATTTAATTCTATATCAAACCCTAATACATCTCTAATTTAATATTAAGAAAACATTTTTATAAAAAAATTCAAGAGAAATTCAACGTTTCCAAGCTGTAAATTTAGACAATGCCAAGGAGCAATAAACCAAGGGGCTTTTATGTTATAGAAAGATGTTAAACTTAACTTCTAAAAAGGAATAACATATTTACAAAAGAAAAGATTAACAGTAATAAAACGATATATCGTTATTTACAAATATAAATAACTTATTAAGAAAAAGTATTGAAGAAGTTATTGCAACTAGTTACAGAAAGATAAGATTTGTTTGCAGATAATAACATTCTTGTACTGGTGCATTGAAAAAATTACTTGTGTTTGTCGACTTTGAATTAAATATTGTAATCGGTAATTAAATAGGGAAAGGAGTATTACAAGCAAATGCAGTATTGTCAAGCCAGATAATTTTTTTATCTTGATATAAATTTAACATAATCCCGAACTGTACAACTTGATTACGTTACTGCCATAATCATTTAATATATTGCTACACATAACTAATTTCACAGTTCTAAGGAATTATCAGACATTTTAATGAAAATGTCAACTCTTACAGGAAAAAACTATTTAAAGAAAAGACTAAAATATCCAAACCCAAAACAAATTTTAACAAAATGATTACGTAAACAGGGTCATTTCAATACCGTCTTCTTTGCATGTTTCACAAGTAATACAAGAAGTTTACGTAATATTGTACGCCAAATAAACGACGTTGTTGGAAAATTGAATTTCACCTCACACGCTTGGATTAGGGCCAGATTATGCCATGGGTTATACAATACATCATCGTAGAATGTACGAGAGAATATATGAAATATAATTCACTTACATGAACGATTTTTACATGTTAACTGAAATACAATATTTAGACAGTCAAGCTTATTCTACCAAACGTTAAAAGAATTAGAGAACGTCACATAATTAAAAAAAAAGATAAAGATATTGCTTTACAAGGAAGAAGTATCACTTGAAAAAATAATTTTCTTTTAATAAAATGTACCGTCTGATTACATTAGTATTCAGGTTTTGTAATTTTATATTCGCTGTGGCAGCAGCAGTAAGTCAGTTGGGACGTATCTGCAAAACATAATTTCTGAAAGATCAAAGATGCGATACGCTTTAATAAATAATTATTATATTTCAGTGAAACGCAAAAGATGCTTTTTTATTCGCTTTTATTATACACGATTGCTTCGGAATACAGATCACTTTAGCAGTCTTTCTATTTATTCACTAGACGTACGACATCGACGTTCAGATTCGAAGTGTCACTTCTTATTATGATGATGCGCACTTGTTATGAAAGTTAAAAGGAGAACAGTGTCAATCGATAGCACCTTATGCGTAATTCAAAACGTTTCAGTAGTAAATAAACACAAATGAAAGATGTTGTCGTATACTTTAAAATGGAAAAACACACCGGCTTCTGTTTCACGCTAAAAATAGCTGGACCAGAAAATTCTTCATCAAGATATTTTCTAGCGGAAATATTGCGATGTATGTTTTGTATTGGAATCTCTATTTCAGTTCGTATTAATAATCATCGTTCTATGTTCCTAGAACAACCTTACATTTCAAAGGGAGGTATGCGGCTTGTGATAGGAAACATTCCCCTGATTTGGTTTCAATTCATACAGCCAATCGTGGCTTATTATGAGCTAACCCTTCCGTGCTCTCAAGTACATAATACTGTAAGGTCAGATGCTTTAAAGAGAAAATTATATTTTAGGGTTAATATGAAAGAAAACGTACAGATAATATTAGTAAGATAGGATTAAATTAAATATTTTTACAGCGATATATCTGCATAATTAAATATTAATATTATACCGTACATACTACTAAAGATACTCTACGAAAGTGTCTGGATAAGTCATGAAGTCTTGAGGAGTAGGAAACCTAGAGGCGTGTAAGAAATGACACTAAATTTATGTAATCGCTTTACAAAACTCTGTCGTAAGATTCCGTCTGTACTATAACCATTCTGCTATACACACAACTCTTGCTGCCACTGTGCCTTCAATCTTCATTAATGAAACAGGCAAGACAAACCAGCATTTATTTTTGTCACATGAAACTTACTTTTACTTTCGCATTCTATGTAACACCTAATGATTTCAGAGAAAAAACTTCTCGGTGTATAATTAAGTCGTCTTAGTTAACTGTTCCTAAAATACGATGCAAATTAAAAGTGGAATGTCTTGAAAATGTCAAAATAAATAAAGAATTTTTTACTCTATGTGTCGAGTATAATTTGGTAGCAACCAACATAATATTTTCTCCAATATGATAAATGAGCTTGCTGTATGAGATTACTGTGACAAAATACAATCTAAAAAACGTTAGGAATTTAGAGTTTCTAAAGACCAAATATTCAAATCGTTAAACAGGTCGTTAAATTGTTATCTTAGTAGTTAACCATTTCCAACACAGTCTGCTTCTGACTACATTTCAAAAACCTATTTAACAGCTCAGGTGTTCTTTGGTTGGACCAATTAGAAAAAATTATACTGATTATGATGAGTGTATATTAAGTAGATTTCCGAGGTCTCGGAACTTCACTTCCGAAATTCTGATATGATCAATAAATATAACTAGCTTTCAGCAACCATTTAAGACTTCTTAAAATACATCAACCCTTGAGCGTCTACAAAGGTGATGCTCTTTAGTTTGATAAAAACGGTTGATGCTGTATTACCGGAAAAGGCTGGCTTCCGGCTTAGAAATGTTAAAGTTAACTTAGAAAGTATTCTGAAGCTGCCTTAGTAGCCAAAAACAGTTAAAGGTTAAAAATAGTTTAATGTTTCCGATACACAGCATGCTCTATATACATGGTGCCTACGCATGAAAAGAGGCAGTTTACCAAAGATTTCTTGCATTAGCTACTCTGAAGCCATTCACGTACTAAGAGAATACAGAACAAACCCTACGTTTTATAATGGATTTTTAAACTCTGGGACAAGCCGGAAACTAAGTAGTTCATTGACAGGTGAGAATAAAGATTTGATATCTAACTAACTCTTTTGAAGCTTTTGCTTCTACTACGCTAGCATGCACGAGTCAGCATTTGTCTGTAGCTTCAGACAAAAGATTACTAAGAACGCATTTTTCAAAACTTGCTATAGAATATCACTGGGACGTGTTGTTACACATCTCAGAGTTAGATCACAGGATGATCAGGTTTGAGATACGTTGGTTGTTCCAAAAGTTTTGAGATTTGATGAAACCGAAAGCAATAAATTGATGAAGTATTTTTATTGAATTTTATATCCTAGCTTGCTTTCAGTTGTCAGGCCAAGTTCCAACCTGTTTCTGCTATTCACTTGTTTTTATAGTATTTCAAATTAAATGCTACAATGGAGTTGAAACGCGAGCATTTTCGTGCGATGATTTACTATGATTTCAAATGCGCGTTGCATGTGGATGAGTGTGTGAAAAGGTTAAATGATGTATTTGGTGAAGAAAGTCCTTCTCGGGCAACAGTCTGTCGGTGGTACAGTGAATTTAAACGAGGACGTACAACAATGACAGGCGAAGAAAGAAGCGGACGACCTAACACTGCAGTCACTCCAGAAAATGTTAATGCCGTTGAAAATCTAATAAGAGATTGTTGATAAATCCAGAATATTATCGGCATTGGATCGGCAGCAGTAGAGACGATTCTATACGAACACCTACATGTTAAGAAACTTGTGTCCGGTTAAGTGCCACATTCTTTCATTCAAGAGCGCTACGTGCTTAGGAAATTTGATAATGGCAATTTTAAGCGCGTATTTGATATTGTTACTGGAAACGAAAGCTGGATATACCAATTTGATCCAGAATTAGAAGGACAATCCCGAGTATGAGTGTTCGAATGTGAAGAAAGACCAGCACAAGTAAGAAGACCAAGAAGCGTTGAAAGAAAATGATCTTCAGTTTTTTTAATCAGTGCCTCTTGAGACACAAAAGATTGTTACCGCTGAGTCGTATGTTACTATCTGTCTACTACAAGTCTTTTGGGCGATCGAAGAAAAGCGATCGAGGGCGGAATTGCGCGCATTCAACTTCATCACCACAATGCTCCTGTACATGTAAACGGTGGAACATCTGATTTTTTGCGGGATAATTTGATTTCCATGGTCGGCCACCCACCATATACTCCAGACTTGGCGCCGCGCGATTTCTTTTTATATAAAATAAAAAAAAAGTTAGGAGGGCGTCGTTTCGAGTCTTCTGAAGATGCGTTGGTGACATTTGAAGAAGTGGTACGAGCATTGTCTAAAGAAACGTGGAAATTATGTTTTAAAAATTGATTTTCTCGAATGAGACTATGTATAGATGCTGGTGATGAATACTTTGAACCAATTTAATAAAAAACTTTTTTAAGATAAATTTTACGTGTTTGATTCTCAAAATTTCTGGAACATCATTTTCTTAGTTGTCTAATTGGAACATCAATATCTGGTAGTTGGGACAGTAGCAAGACTAGGTTAAAAGTCTAAGTAAACATATCAGCCAAATTTATAAAACTGTTCTGCCAAAGTAGCAGGGCTACAGAGCATGATTTTAGTTGGAGTTGTAGCCATCCTAGGGAAAAAAACCCCTAAATGCCTTTAACCAAACTGCCGAGGTAAAAACACAAGCGTTTTGGGACGATTTAAAACTTGTTCAAAAGAATTAAAAAAATTTTTTCAAAAAATCATGTGCTGAATTTTTGTGGAAAGCAGGTAATTCCTTAGAGGGCAATTTTAAGGAAAGAAAGCAAATGTTTTTTAATAGAGAACGTTTCGTGAGATAATCCATTACAATACAGTGTAGGTAAGGCAATAAACTGCCAATTTGAGACAGTTAATCATTGCCTAGATTGGCTTTCGCCGGTTTAAAATCGATTTTGCAATAGTTGTCTGGCCTGTAAAAATCACAAATGGTTGTAGGTACTGTTTTATCAAAGAACTCATCTATATCGAAAGACTGTTCGTAACAAACCGCTTTTCTCATTTTAGGATATGCTACAAGTATTTCGCAGCTGAACAGCGTTTCTTGTCCTCTTTAAAACCGATAATAACGACAGTCATCATCAATTATGAGTGATTTCTGCTAAGCCAAGCAAATTAGAAGCTTTAGAAGCTATAAGAAGCATCCCTTCAGCCTCATGTGGTCGGACTTGGAATTGTTGGAGCTGAGATGCTGATCATTACTTAATGAGATGGAGTTGAGCGCACTTACAGATCACTGGTTTAACGTCTGAAGCCGGCCCTAGCCTTGAGTTGATGGTTGCTGTTAGAAAGAAGTTGACAATTTGTATTCAAGGAGGTGCGAAGTTGTCGGTAATTATAGAGATGAATGATAACGATGGGTGAATTAAGAAATAGAGCGAAATGTTGCTGCTGATTTGGGTTAGAAAACACAATAAGTTGGTGGTTTACATATGGAATTATTGCGAATTGGTGAAAAGAATTGAGGAGATTCGGTCATTTGATTGGATATTGTTGTTGGGAAATTGTAAGCAGAACGGATGGTATGGTTCATTGTAAAATTGGGAAGTTATGAGGAAAATTATTCTTTCCGATACTACAATCTCGTATTTTGCGTTGCGTTTAGAATTAAAATGTGATGTCGGCCGACCAAGGCTTGGTGGCAGACAAATATGCGTTGGTCTTGTGGAACCGACTTATGAAGAATGGCCGTGGTCTGCGTGAGGATCTCGTACTTCGGGATGCAAGCCGGTTATAGTAGGGTTGTGAAACTTCTGCAGGGTCCAAACAATAAAGCAGGAAATATACAGAGGTATTCAGAAGTTTCTCGGTTAATGTGAATTGATTTGAATGTCCTCTTCACCAAATGAAGACTTTAGAAGGCTTGAACTACTTGAACAAAATTTAACGCGTCTTAGATTAGAAAAATGCTGTATAGATCATCAGAATCCTGATAGAGTAGCTGAGTTAATATAGAGAAATAAGTTTAACGACAACCTCAAAAACTTCAGGACTTCTGATGAACTGAACAACTCATGTCATGATACTGATTAGTATGATGAAAGAAATCAGAAGTAAGTAAAGGCCAAGGTAGTGCAATGGATTATAACGTCGTCGAGATTATGATGAAAGATGAAGAATAAAACGCTATATCAAAGGAAATCTTTTTCGTATGTGCCACCACAGTACATATCAATTATCAAAGTCTAAATGAGAAGAGTTCATAGGTACAGTGTTGAATAGCACCTTTTATTCCTAAAACGATTTCTCCAGTTGTCTTGCCCAGAAACATGCCTTTTAATGATAAAAAGTAGGGTTTCGATACATGCTCTACTATACTTTTCTTAATTCTTACAAATAAGTGTTTGCAGTCTATGAGAGCTTTCGTCCTTAAAACATATCAAAACCTAAATTTACTGATAATTGTAAATGCTGTTAGAACGCCATAACAGAAGGTGTGAATGATTTAACCTACATTTTAAAATTCACATTAAATTTTTGTAAATTTTGAAATTCAATTTACAAACAGAAATAGAATGAAAATCCAATTTTCGAATTATTTTTAAGCGTAAATATATTAAAGCACTGGCCTCGAGAGAAAAAAATGTCGAGGATGCATAGTCATTCGTTCCAAATAACTCAGAATATACGAGAATGTAATAAGCACGAGGACTACAACATTTCCATATTCATGACCTTCTCAATTTTATAATTTTGATTCTGGTATTTTTGTGCACGACTCGGCGTATTGTTCATATCGTAACTTCACGCTTATACGCCGTACTATGATAACTTTGTTAAATTGCTTTAGTTTGGTATAGAAATTATCTTGAAATTCAGTGAAGTGAAATGTAAGAGGGAGTAGAATATTAGCAAGTCTCGTGTTTATTTAGCAAGTGGATTGGATTAAATAATAAATTAGTGAAAGTTGTATAAATATATTAGTAATGAATAAGTTTGCAAATCATGAACGAAAAGGTTCGATCGGCTAGAATAAAATTCTTTATCGAAGTAGATTAAACAGCAATCCCATATGATTTGTTGAGATATTTGACAGGCAATTTATAACCTTTCCTAATTTAAAAGCTGTCGCTACTGCTGTTAACACAAGAGTCAACGACCCAAGCTACTACAGGGATGTGTAACTGAAACTAGAATAATTTTAGTTGAATGTGTGTATTTTTAAATTTTGATACGTCATGTCACTGAAATATCTATTTCCGTTACTATAAAAGACACAACGATTTCCTACAATCAATAGCAACTAATTTTTAAAAGCTTTTTTTATACATTTTGAGAGCATCTAGCGGTGATTTATTTATATTGTTGATATTATAAGAAATCCTCACGTTTACTGATCTTCATATTTCCGGATTGAGAGTATATTATATGACGCGATAAATTCTACTGGAAAGCATTACAACTTACGAGTTTTGCTGCAGTTCAACATTCGCTTTATATGTACAGTGTTGCAATGTTACAGTAATGAACTAGTAAGTTTCAATTACTAATACAAGCAGAATTCATAGCAAGTGTTTCTATCTTTCGACTATGTACAATGGTATATTTTGTAATTAAGTTTGGTATATTTATTTAAACAAGAGACATAACTTAAACTCAGGAGCGTACCTGTATTTTTCTGTTATTACTTTAATTCATCTTCATTAATATGAGCCATTTTGAAGTTCTGTTTTGATGCTTATAATAAAACTGTGCGACACCTTCACAAACAAAATTCGAACCGTGCACTGCTGATTCGTCGCTGAAAGCGGTTATTGCTGCTCCACCTAATCCTAGATTGTATATTCGTAATTTTTCATAACTTTTTGTAATCACTAACCAGCCTCAAATAGCACTTCAAATTCAGAATCAGAATCACTAAATCAATTAGTAAATAAAAGAAGTCAAAATACATAACATTTAACAATCCTCATTAAATAGTGATGCAGCAAAAGACAAATATGGGATAAATTCAAGAATTTCAAATTAAACTTTTAGATACAAACACGTATAAATGGCGGAAGGCAATCAGTGTGAAGATCAATATACTGCATTACATACTAAAGCAATAAAGTCCATTAAAGGTAATTTACCCACATTGAATGTTAACGATATTAATACCCATATCAAATGATTCCGCAGCTGCAGTCAAATTGCCAATTTTGAAATTACCTCAATTAAATGATTAATGTAAGTGCGGATGCATTTACATCATTGATCCATGACAATACCGCATTATCTGATTATCACTCACATTTAATTCATCATGAAATATTTCTCAGCAATAGTTTAATAGTTAGTCCTACAATACAGGAAGATTTATTCCTTAAATTGAGTCGTTTTACAACACAATAATTCAAAGTGTAGGGGGCCTCCGAATGGGCCATCTATAATTATACAAATTGTACAAAGACATAAACATAGAAAAGGCATATAAATTGGGAAAAAGAACATGTTTGGTACAAACAAGAAGCAAGGAAGATTAAAAAGAAATAATGCAAAACAAAAGAAAACTGAGACTGATTAAACATGAACAAGTATACATAAGCAACGATGTAGCAAAAGAAGAGATGCGTATACAACGCAAAATCGGAAATAGAGCAAAAGAAGAAATAAGCAAAGGCAACCAAGTTAAAACGGGATACCAAAAGATTACTATACAAGGGCAAATATGGAAATGGAACCAAGACAAGCACATCCTAGAAAAAATTCCAAAAAACTACCAGAATACACCACTATAAAAACGTCACAAAGAACAAAAACAAAGAAAGTGGTGGTGAAACGGGCCATGAACAAGGACAACGAATCGAATATACTACAAAAGAAAACAAAGTAAATATAATAGGAGACAAATCTAATTTTTTTCTGGGCTGCTGGAACGTCCAAACAATAACCGAAATAAGCAAAACCGAACAAATCTCAAGAAAAATGACAATGTACAAGATCAAAATACTCGGGCATAGCGAAACTAGCTGGAATGATATAGGAAATTTGACACTTCCAAATGGAAGCCAAATACTCTACTCAGGATTTGAAGACGAAACCGCAAAAAATTTAGGTGAGTCGCTATTATGATAAATAAATCAATTCAAAAAAGCTTACTGGAATGAGAAGGCAAAACAGAAAAGATAATATGGGCACGGTTTAAAGGGAAATACAGAAATATAACTATTATAAACATCTATATCCATCAAACTGAAGATACCTTTTATGAGGAACTTCAATCAAACTGGGAGATTATACAACGGAAACAACCGAGGGATATATAATTATTAATGGGCAATCTAAATGCAGAAGTGGGCAAAGAGAATGAAGGCAAGGAAAACATCATGGAGAAACACGGAATGGGGAAAATTAACGCAAATGGCCGTAGACTAGTAGACTTCTGCTTGACAAATAATTTAGTTATTATGGGTACCTTATTCAAACACAACGACAATTACAAAGCAACTTGGACAACACCTGGAGGTATCTATAGAAACCAAATTGACCATATAAAATTGAAAAAACATGGAGGAACTCCCTACAAGCTACAAGAGTAATAAGGGGTACAGATGTAGGAAGAGATCATCAACCTCTTAGAGCCAAAATAAAAATAAGCTTGAACAGCAATAACATCATACCGGTACGCACGAAATTTAATCTTGCCAGAAAATGAAAAAATACTGGGGGAGTATAAGAAGAACATGCAAAAGAATATTGGAGAAATTATCCAGTTAGAAACAAGAAAAAATTAAATACATAGAGAATATTAATAAAAACAGAGAAGTAAAAAAGAGGGCAAGAAAAGACAAGAGAAACTACTTTGAAAATCTGTTAGAAGAAACAGAGAAAACAGCCCAAAAAAGAGATATAAAATATAAATAACAAAAAAAAGTTACCGGGTAAAGAACCAAGCCAATTAATAAAATACAAGGACCAAACAAAGAAATACTCAAAAGCAAAGGAGACATCATAAAAAGCCAGACAGAATACTTTGCTAAAATGTACAAGAAGAAAGAAACAAGATATATAGACTAACTAGAAAGGAACGAGCCGCTAAACATAAACCAAGACGAAATTATAATGAAGGAAATCCAGGAAGCAATTGACAGTATGAAGAATGATAAAAACGCAGACGTGGATGATATCCCTATAAAACTTATTAAAGCAGACAAGGAAAAATCTATAGAAATTCTACACATCTTCATGAACAAAATCTGGAATACGAAAACAATACCAGAGAATTGGTCGCAAGAAATAATTATTAAAATTCCAAGAAAAGAGACCTCACACGAAGCGAAAACTTTAGACCAATAACCTATCTATGCATGCATAGTAAAGTATTGTGTATAGAATAATATTAAACAGAATGAAAACTGCGGTAGACCAAAGACTAAAGAAAAACCAGGCAGGCTTCCAAGCAATGCGCTCATGCGTAGATCAAATATGCACATTGAGGATAATATTCGAACAAGCCAAAGAAATAGGGGATAGCATCTACATCAACTTTATAGATTTCGAGAAGGCATTTGACTCCATAACGAAGGAGAACATGTGAAAAATTCTAGACACATATGGACTACCAAAAAAAAAAAAAATAAGAAAAATGAAAAACTGTGTATGAAAACTTTTCACCGAAAATAGAATATGCAAGTTAACTGTCCGAAAAAATAATGATTAACACAGGAGTTAAGCAAGGGTGCGTTTCTAATCATCATAGACTGGGTAATGGAGAATACAAGAAATAATATATCCGGAATAAATTGGGGTACATTTAACAAACTTGAAGACCTTGAGTTTGCGGACGACATATACCTAATAACTAAAAAAAGAAAACAGATCCAAAGAAAACCAATGAGACTCAAAGAAGAAGCAGAGCAAGTTGGTTTTAAAATAAATGAGGAGACAAAAATCCTAAAGGACGGGAAAGAGGATAGAAGAAGTATAAGATGGAGCATAAAGATATTGAAGAGGTTGAAGAAGTGTGTTACTTAGAAAGTGTTGTGGATAGAACGGCAGGCTCTCACCGAGACATAAGAAGGAGAATAGAGCAAGCCCAAAATTTGTTTAATATGCTGAGCAAAATATGGAGATCAAAAAATATTACGGTTAAAACAAAATTACGTTTATTCCAAACTAACGTTAAGAGCGTATTGCTGTACGGTGCAGAAACATGGACTTAAATAAACAAGGTACAGAAATGTTACAAACATTCACTAATAAATGTCTAAACAAAATTCACCAAATATTCTGGCCCGATAAAATAACAAACTTATGGTTATCAAAATCAACAAAAGTGGAAGGAATTAGGCAAAAATATACGCAGAACGGACTCCAACCAAGATGAGTAGAGGTTGCCGCTGTACCATCTACCACAAGCAAATGAAACACCCCCGGGATGGCCTTTGCTCCTTATGGTGCTACAAGTCGAAGAGAGAGAGAGAATTATACAAATCCGTTATTCTGAACATTTTGACCTTTATGTCAAAAAATATGCGTTTAAGACGAACATTGCTCAATTTTTCAAGGAGAATCGAGTGGTGCTAATATTCTCCACTGAAATAATACACTCTGTATACAAATTATCATGAATAACATGTTATAGAAGCTGAATTAAATATTTAGTGTTAATTAAATGCCAATTCTGATCATCTGATTGATCAGAATTTGACCGTATCCTAGGCAATAACACCGAATTAAATTTAATTTCAATTAACTTTTAATTTAGCTTCTGTAAACTGGCCCTAAAAGTTTTTTAGAATTGCAACTCATATAAATTATTAACTAAAAAATAAACATACTTCTACATAGTGAGATGATTAATGCTAATCTTTTAAATGTTTATGTATAATTATTGTGCAAATTAATGATAATACAGTTATATAATTAAGTTTATTTACATATGTAAATTATAGTGTATTTATGATTTGATTCTGAATATTAATGATTTTAAATGTTGATATTTTACTTGCAAATTTCTTTTTCTACAAATCTATAATTTTAAAAAGAGATTCTATTTCTTTTAGATATCTTGACCTATGATATCCTAATCTGGTTAACTTTTTGAGGACGGAATAATTTTTTTTTTTATACTAAAGTACATTATTAGCCATAAGAGAGTACATATTATGCCAAGAAAAGATTTCAGTGCTGCCCTTCCCTTGGGAATATGCTGGTCTCCTGTGGTGACAACTATGAACCTAGCAGCATTGGGTCGTTTTGTGTGGAAATCCTTGAAGCAGTTCCTTTTTTCGCTGAAACAGAAACCGACTTTTCAGTATGTCCTTAACTACTTACATTAGGGTAAAGCGAAACTAGTAAAAAAATCTTTTTTTTTTAAATTCAAAACTCCTATATGCGGAATAGTTGCTTTTTATTACTAGAAATAACTGTGCAAAGTTTGAGCCCTTTGTGAGGTCATCTTCATTCGCCCCCGCGGTTCCAAAGTTTCGAATACTTTAGATATACTCGTGGAAATTTAAAACTTAGGTCGCATTTTCTATTGGATTATTAATCATCACTTTTAGTACAATAGGCACAAATCCACTTTTGAAGCTTAAATTCGCTCAAATTGTACACACGGTTATTCCGCGCCAAATTTCCCGGTTTGAGATCAACAAAATTAACTAAGCAGTATAAAGGCGCCAACAACAGCCAAACTGACAACTTCTCAAGCACTCGTCTGGAATTCAATTTACATATCGTCGGCGAAACCTGTAAATTGTGTATCTCCGTTTTGACGTTGTTTACAAGAGGTACAAAAAACAACTTTATTAAGCAGTTGATGACTATATTATTGCTAGGTGTAACAAAATATAGCAGTTGGGTTGTGTTGTTTACTAGTAACACTATATTTTTGGAATTCGAAGGCTATCTAATCATTTAATTGGACTTACACCGTTTTCAACCCAAATGAAATAAACTAACATGAACATGAATGATGTATTAAAACATAAATTTTACATTTTGTCTCAAAAGTATAAAAACACATTCCAAACACTTGTAAATAAATATTGATTATAATAATGTTACTCATAAGTAATATTATCGGAAAATTGTTGGTAGTCGGTGGTAGTGTCCGTTTCAACGCTTGAAGGTGATTAAAACCTTTCCTTGGTAATTTTTCGTCTTTGGCAATACAGATTAGGCAAACTTGAAATTTGTTCAACCGCATGCTTAATCGTTGCCAGTCACCAGTATAACGAAATTTGTAGTGAATTACACCATCGGGAGTATATTTTAGTTGCTTGAGATCAGTGACCATAGGATCGCCCATCTTCCGTCCAGATCTACCTGAAGTGTAGAATTTGATATTGGACAAGTCTTTAAAAAAGCTTTCTCAAACGGTGCTCTACAGCAAAATGCATCGAGTCCGCTTCCATCTGCATGTGGCCTTTGTGAAGATACTTTTGAACTATCGTCACCTTATTATTTATGTCACTATTAATCAATGCTATTTCTATTCTGATAAACGTTTCCATCGCTCCAGAATCTTATTTGATCAGTATCTTCTTCTATTTTGGGTAGCAGGATAGTTTCTATAAAACTCGAAAGAATGGTTGAAAATTCATTTGCGCAAAGTGTCCTGTCAAGTTCACTCCATAAATAACAATAACCTTCGTTGGTTTTTAAATTGTAAAGAGTGAAATTGTGCACAGTAGGGTGACGACTTTTATACAACCTCGTTTCCCTGTATCATAATTTGATGAGCTTTCATTAAAGATTAGGTAAGATCTTATTTTCAAGGTGATTTGATAAAAAAACCTCACCCACAAAATGATTTGAAAAATTTTATTTATCAGTTTTTCTACCCATTTTTTAAAGTCACTCTAAGCAGATACAAAATTAAACACAAGCTTTAAAGTCACATATATACAACATTATATAGGGTCATCAAACACAAAAGGAAGTCAATTATTCACAATAATGTCATTGGACAGGATGAATCTCAGTGGGAGATTGTCCTTATTGCGGCAGGAGTCGTGCAAGTCTTGCATAACTTTGATCGCACGCTCACAGCGCTGATTGCTTTGGGGAATTCTGATTGGAGATTTATCTGTTTTCCAGTGGGTTTTCAAGCTTTTGAGATTTGTTGGGTAGTCATTCAAAGCTGCAGATAGTTTATCAAAATTTTCAGGGCGAAACAATTGACTGCTGAACCAATGGTCCGCCCATGAGTAAGAAATGAATGAACAGATTTTACACAGCCTGTTCCGGGTTTCAGGCATTAGAATAAATGCAAGAAAGTCTAGAATGGCACGAGAGTACCAGCGTACATTGCTGATGTTTGGGATCTGTTGAAATTTCACGAAGGGGATCTTATTTCTCTCGGTGAAGTGACGGAAGACACGAGTGAGGTGGTAGTCTCTCCAGTCACCTGTTTCCTTGATATCGGTTTTACTGTTGCTAAAGGCTGCTTTCAATTTATCATAGTTGTTCATCAAATTCTGCACAAAGAAGTACTCGATTTTTGGTGATTTAGTCGACCCATGGAGTTCATCGTTCATGACAACGCGAAGAACGCGATCCAGCACATAGTGCTGGCATCTGATGAACTTGGGTTTGGGTTGACCTTTCTCTTCGAACATTTGCTGTAGCCGAACAACAGTTGTGTCGGCAACAATCATCACAATTGATCCCCACAGGTTGAACTCCTCCAACACATCCTGGAATCATTCTGCGATTGTTTGAGCTTTGCCCTGTTTCAATGTGAGCGCAGTCAACCTAATTTCTTTTGCTTCATTCTTGAAAACCACGACCTGATATTCAATGTTCTCATTGTGTTTGCCATCAAAGTGTATGCTCCACTTTTCCAGATGAAGCGTGCTCATCAAGTGCTTCTTTACCTGAGCAGCTCTCATGTAGATAGCTTTGTGGATTGCTGACTGACATGGGGTTGGGTTTCAATGCCCTCACCAGAAAGCTGGCGGCACATCTTTGCTGCTCGGTGGGACGACAGCTTTGAGCTTGTAACAAGGCGTCTTGCAATGCCTGTTGGGTTATGCTTCCTTGTACTCGTTGATGCTGCATTCTCATCCTCCCAAGGACTGTCTTCACTGTTGTTGGATGAGTCCGTGCTACTTTTGGAACAGTGTGGTGGCGCTAAGGTAGTCAGTGTGGACACAGTTGCTTCCATTGCCTTTGTTCGCTTGGATGGGTGACTGGTTTTGGCACTAGCAGGTTTGACAGTGGAATAACCAACGTGACTTTTGCTCTCAATTTTTATTTTGCAGAGGTTCTTATTTTCTTTGCACATCCATTCGCCTTTCACCTTGGTCACGTCAAAGAGTTCATTCAATGAATCAAATTTTTGTTTCTATCTGCAGCACTGATATTCTTTCAGAAGGTTTGCTGGTTTTGCACAAATGGCTTGATCGGATACATGCGGAAAGTTCAATGTTTTTCTTCATAGGGCTTTAAGCTTCACAGCAGTTAGACCAATCCTCTGTCCCCGTTCTTTGGCAGTAGATTCAAGAAATTTGAAGCGTCCAATGACCTGCTTTTTCAGGTGCATGCGAGTCCGTTCAATCAAGGGTGCTTCATAAATTGCCACTTTGCCTTTTTTTGATGACACTTGAAACTGCACTAAGTTCTTAGTCCAGGTTTCCGTGTTCTTTTCTGTGCTAGAAGAGCTCTTCCTGAACGACATGTTGTTTTTTACTCAGCAACTGAAATATAAAAGGCCTTAACGTACATATTAGATAGTAACAAATTAAACAAACTGTTATTGACTTTTAATATATTTTATTTAAAAACAAGCAAATACCAATTATAGAAAATTATAATAAAATATTATATACTCAGTGATCAATTATAATTACCGAGAGAGTTAAATGCAGCTCATCAAATAACACAAGGATCTCTTTATAATAAACTAAACACTGGAAAATGTGCAATAGTTATAATAAGGCAATAATCATTTTGACACCAAATTAAGCTAGTTAAACCTCAACTACTTGCTTTGAACATCAAACTTATATACCAGTTTATACCACACTGCGAAACAGCTCAAGAAAATTTTAGTACTCTGCAGAAGCTTTCCGAGTAATTACGTCAGCGTGGCGTCCCTGTCCGGGCGGACTGCGCAGAGGATTCTATAATATTCTCGAAGATTCTATATATAAATTATTGCACAAGTCGGTTTAATGACTTATTATATTGTATATAAATATCGTTAATACAATTAAATAAAATGCTAAAATGGCCTACATAACATTTCAAAGTGGTTTGTGCGTGGCATTTTTCAATATTTCAATGGTATAAACGTTGTTTTAGTGATTAATAGCCAAAAGTTCATTCACTCGTCCTGCAGGAAATAATTTTTGAGAAAAAAAAATCAAAAAGTCATCACCCTAGTGCACAGCCAACTTCGTTTTATAATACATTAGTGACACCTTTGTTCTAGGTGCCAGTAATACAGATTGTAAATCCATGGTAAAAACTATAGTGTTTTCGGACTTTTTATCCTGATCCTTTTTATGTCTAGCTTCGTCCTTTAATACTAAGTTCTCTCTAATATTTTTAGTTTTATATCTCGCACAAGTATCGCACTGATTTTTTTGGATCTGTACAGTGATAAATTCATTTGGTTAAATATCATATTAAATGCTGTAATGCTAATGGCTTTAACGTTATGTTGAAAGCACCAATCGAAATAGCTCGCGTTTGCTTTGCCACAATGGTTTTAGATACATTTTACTGCTTGCTGCACGACAATAGTGCGATTCCATTTTTGCAAGGGATTTAAAATGTTCCTTTAGATACTTAATTTCTTCTATTTGAGTAGTTTGTTTTCTGGATCTACCTTATGAGTACCCTCTTGTTCTAATCCGTTTATATTATCTTCTTTTAACCAGAATAAAATGACATTTTCTGATAACCCTAAGGTATTTATAAGCATTCTTTTGCATGCTCGCTACGTATTTACATTATATCGCAGGAAATACTTCACAGAATAATTTCTCCTACTGGATTCTGAAGTTCTTCTTCTTCTTCTTAGTGTTTCTAACGAAATCAGTCCCATTGCGTATATTTACTTTTCTGGCCATGTCATTTTCCAAAATGTTTTAAAAATTGCTTCTTTGTAGCCTTCAGTAACTTTTTGGCATTGCAAAACTGATTTTGAACTTCCCCATTTGCACGAACACCTTTGTCTTAGTACTCTTTCGGGTCTTGCTACGTTATAATTCCACGTGTTATTCGTTCTTCTTCTGCCTTTATATTTTTGACCAAGTTCTCGCTTTTTTTTTATTTTGAGGATACGAAGGATACTGCTTTATACGAAATCGCCTTCTTTTTCTTTTAGGTTTATTTTCATCGTTGTTGGAGGGTTCTTTGACTTTACCCTGATGCTCTATAGAATCTGAATCAATTTCAAATCCAGATTGTTCATCATGTAGAAGTTCTATGTTATTTCCGTCTACATTAGCCATATCGGTAGCACTGTATTCAGTATTGATCCCAATTTGGTGAAACGCTTCGCCTGTTTCCTCATTTGATGCATTTTTCAGAGATGAGACGTTATTTTGATTATCCCAGTATTAAATCGTATCCGGCATTCTGTTTTTGCATTTTCTAACTGCTTTCAGGTCTGCTCTTGGAGAATGACTGTTGCTGAACTACTATATTCAATAGGAAATACCATAAGGTAATATTCATCCTCTGAAACTAATTTAAGCCATAATTATGTGACCCATCAATTAAAATAAGGTTTAGAATCTACCTGGTAAAATGGACGGTGAAGATTCACACTCTTCTATCGGTAGTAAGAAACTTACAATAGATTCTTCAACATTTTTGTGATTTTCCGTAATATTAGGCATGGGTCTATTATTAGCATTATCGTTATTGTCTAATTTTAATGCCAAATCAACTATTCTTTTTCCGCGGGTCATACCCTCATTCCTGAAAAGTAAGTCGCCTATTGTAATTCGCATGTAGTAAATTAAAAAATATTCTTTCACAGTTAAAAATCAGTATATTATACCACCAAATACGATTAAATGTTAAGGAAATATTTATGATAATTTAAAATCAAAAATTAGAAAATGTAAATATTAAGCTGCTTTGGGAAATACACATTTTTTATTTATCATCAACAAAAGTGAAAAATGTGTTTCTCCCAAGCTAACTTTATTGGGATTCTATTGTAAATTTAAGGTTATGAAACATTTTATTTTGTTGCAAATTAATTACGACTAACTCAGGTAGTGCTAAAAAAACATAAACAATAAATCTGCACTTACTTTTTTGTCAACAGTACTGTAGAAACGTGTCACACAGGTTAGCTTACATATAAACAATGTAATAACACGGAGATACACAGTATTCACTTACAAATTTAATGTCTTGGAGATACACGACTTCCTAATGTGAAATATAAGAGCACACAAGACAAATTTGGACTTACACAATTTTCTAGACCGACAGTATGCCTGTTGGCGCTAAAATGTCAATTTCGTAAAAATATGGAGTTACACATTTTTCGGGTTTTGCTGACGATATCAAGGTTAAAATTATTTATTCCTCGTTAAAAAGAAAAATTAAATAAGTTCGCAAAGCTAATTGATGATTGTTAATATATGACATCAAACAAAAGTTTTGTAGATACTGAACAGCCTGTTACGGTTCAGAAAGTACATTAATTGGTAAATTTCAAATATTGAATTTTATAACAGGGTAATAATTAATTATTATTAAAGTGTCAGGTGTTTTTTTCTTATAACTATTCAAACGCTATTCCCTTTTTTTAGGCTTGTGCAATTTTATATTGTGATTTTTACCGAGAATCTAGGTTAGCAAGTACCAGACCATAATAGACTGTTATAAGTGAAGATAGGCCAAGAAGCTCGATAATTAAACTGTGCGTCCCAGAAACCTGGAACTCTAAATGTTTTAAAGCTCACATCTCCTTTCTTTTCGTAAAGGTGCTTCGTGAAATTCTTAGTTCTGCTTTAATCTTGGATAAAATTATAAAATTTATGTTGTTATATCAATTTTCTCTTTTTGTAGATACATTAAAATTAACTATGTAAAACAGACTGTAAGATTACAGTAATTTTATGTTCATAGTTACAGTCTATCGTATAAAGTAGTTCAAAATTCAGTATCTAACGTAAGGTTTCTGTCGCTTTGTAGAGATTAAAATGATGTGACAGTATTCGAGTATTTTCCACACCAATTGTGCAAATCTCACAACGTTCGCAAAGGGAAGTTTGAGAGTCATAGTAAAGCAACCTTTGAAATTAATAAATGGAAACTCACGATCCACGATCCTTCTGAAAGTATATTCGCAGACTGGGAATTTTAACGAAGACTCGAACAAGCCTTTATGAAAGAAACTTGCTTCAAGTTAACGATCTTATTAAAAACTCATATTTTTTGATATTTTATATCTTTGGAATTGCTGTACAGATTAAGATGGCAATTTTAATTGAGAAAGTATGTCTAGTTATACCCTCAAGCTCTCTGTAATTTGACTTACTAATAACGAAATAAGTTGTAACCTTGCAATTGGGCGAGTTTTACATACGTTGACTTGTCAGCTAGCGCCTCGACAAATAATATCCACATTCGTGATAAAAATTTGTACTTTAGTGTCTTGATACATAAAAATGTAAATATTAGTCTATCAACTCTTTGAAAAACATTTTCTGGAGTTTCTAAATATTTTTCTAATTACATTTTTAAATACATTACTTTGCGTAGTTGCATGAGGAAGTGAGTATATTGCACCTAAACACGGCGCTGTCACAGTGTCTCGAGCGTAGGTGAAGAATCAAACTTATGCAGAAAAAGTAATTGGAATAAAAGCTGAATAGGTCAAACATCAAAATTACAGAATGATTAAGAAGGGGTTTTGGACACCCGGTTGTAACTGCCGAAATTCAAATAATATTTGTTAGAAATTCTATAAATTGATAGCTTTAGAAAAAGGTAAACAAAACGAGTACTTTATTTCATTTAAAACTAATTAAAAACCAAAATTTAGAAAAATTCTTACCTTTAGCTAATGAAATATCCTAGAGGAAATCACAGATCTGTATTTTGTCCAGGATGTAAATCAATAGCCAGAGCAAAAAAAAACGCGTTTCCTCGTTATTGTTAGTAGAACAGCATAGTATACAATTTATTCAATAAAAACGAATAGAAAAAAATTAAATTTTTTGCTTATAATTAATATAAGCACAAATTAATTAAATTTGAATAATTTCAAGTATAACATGTAATTAGTAAATTCAAACTTAAAAAAAAGCCTACACTTGAAGATGCGGCTTAATATAATGAGAATCAATTTAAATGACCAAAGCTAAATCTTGCAAAAGATGATTGTAATTGAAGGGGCCAATGCAAGAAGTGGACATGTCGACAATTTACAATTTTACAGGAAACGAAAAAAAACGTTTGCAGCTTAAATACTGTAGTTTAACAAGTTTTTGATTTATAGTAGCTATTTATGACTACTATGTGGATATTTCAGTGTGTATGGTTAGTCGTTATATATTTTTTTACAGCTGCAAAAAAATAAAATCTGTTGGAGATGTCCACTTCTTGCACAGTAAATTAAGATTTGATTTTTGAAATATATTTATTTCTTGAAAACCTAAACTTTTATATGTAAGAACAGTGATTCCATCTATATTATTATTAAATATCAATTTAGTAGTGGTTTTCTTCATATTCTGAGCACGACGAATAATTTTCTGTATTAGCAAATTCTCTATGATAATTTTTTATATCTTCATAAAACCATTGATCAGCTACTGGCACATAGTAAGATGCTAACGTCATTACATGCTCAAACTTTTTTTGTCTCAATTTCCTTCTTTCATTATACAAAAGAGTGGTATCATTCGGCATGGTGACAGATATGTTTTTATTTTTTATATCAAATTCTTCATACACCTGTAGTGATACTGACACACTACATAAAATGTTTGGCATTTTGGTAATGTCATAACGAAAGATTCTGTATTTGGATATTGGAAACTTTGCATTTTTTCGGCTTGGAGTTTTTTTGAACATTGGTAAAAAGTGGTCTTTAAAATTCAGAAACATTTTTTGTTGAACCGGAATAACCACCAATTTCTTTCCAGATTCTGTAATAATTTTGGCGTATTCATTTGGCAGGTATATTTTGTCGTATCTTCGTTTTCTTTGTTCAATTGCTCCGAAGCTGCGATCACAGGGTAGATAACTGTGCCCCGGTTCAAGAAAACGTTGGTAGATAAATTTAATTTTACCAGTTTCAATAAAACTGTAAAGATACTGCGTCATGACATAATTTTTGTTTTGTGGCGCACAGTTGTCCGAAAACATGTAGACGTCAGTAACCTCAGGTCTAAGGATATTGTTGAAGAAATAATTAAGTAGGCTGATAACTTCATTTTGTCCTTTTCCAGCAAGCGTTTCATCATACAAAAAGAAGTAGCTTTTACCCGTGCTTGCGACATGAATGCAGAAGTTGTAAAATACGTCTCCACCTGGTGCAACTGGTAACGGAAGATTTTGCTGGAAATCAAATGTAATAACTTCAATATGATCATTATTTTTACACAGTTTTGTTTTTGCCTTGAGATCTTTATAAAATGTTTCTGCTTTGGCAACATGTAACTCTTTTTCTGTCCTGAACTGTCTCTTCTCTTCTTCTGTTTCACCACTTAAAAGTTTGTTCATTAGTTTGTCACATTTCTGACATGAATCTGACTTAGGCTTTCCAAATGAAATATTAAAATTTTCTGTAAAATATTTTCGAAAGAATTCGTATTTTATTACAGGTTTAAAGTTTTCATTGTCCCTATTCTCCTGTAATATTCTATATTGATCGGGCTCATACTTTTCTAAGTACAAAGCATGGATTTTAGAAACATTTAGCAATGGTGATAGATAATACTTTTGTAAATTATCAGTTCTACTGTAGTGTGATTTATATTTAGGAAAGCTCATTATATGAGCATTTAACTGAGCTAATATGTCAGGAGTAACTTGATTTGGCCTATTGTTATGTTTTGGGTTTCATGTGGTCGATTATTCTGTTGATCCTACCTTTTTTTATTCCGTGTATAGCAAGCAGTGCATTTTTACATACAGGAACTTTAGTAGCATTTTCTTTAACCTAAAACAGATAAAATGTGAGTACCATACCACTCCCTCTTTGACATTCACAAATGTGTGCGCTATAACCAGAATAAATTTAAGTAGGTATCAAAATATCCACTTACAGAAAATGCACAATAAACACTTTTTGGTTTATTATTTTCATCGCTGCGTTTTCTGTGCTGTGCAACTTGTTTTATGGCAATGTTTGCAGATAAATATGCATCCTGCAAGTCCTTGCTTGGTAGTTTATAAAATGCTTTAAATATTGCCACTTTGGTATCAGCTGTAACTCTGTCAAAACATTTCATTTTGCAGTTACATGCATTTCCTAGTTGTTTTTCTGGTACTACTTGTTTCAAAGTATTAACATATTCTTTGCCAGCAGTTTTGCGTTCTTTACTCGCATTTCTTTGCCACTACTTCTCTTTCCTCAACCGTTTCTTGCCTTTATCTTCCCTTAAAGTGAGGTTAGGTTCCTCAGTTTCACTTCCTTTTGATGGTATATATTCAGGGTCTGTTTGAGAATCACTTCCAGCATAAGGATCCTCCCCTGATTCTAATGAAGAACTCATTGTGCACTATTTAATACCACAATAAATAGGTTAACAATAACATTACACTGCACATAAACACACTGTTGTAGTCACGTACACAGTACACAACTACCCACAATACTTTGCAAAAACTGGACATGACCAGTTCATGTCCACTTCTTGCACAGTACTTAGTAGGTAGACAACCAACATCGCACTCGTATATGATCTATGTTAGCGGAAAAAGTCTAGCTCTTGCTCAGAACGATGCAGTAACGATTCAAGAACATGTCCAAACAAATAACTCATTTCCGATAAAAAATGGACATGTCCACTTCTTGCATTGGCCGCTTCAATTACACTCATTCGATCATAACAGCGAGGGTGAGCTTAGTCCAGCGAAATTTGAGTTTAACAGGAATTTAAAATCCTAATCAACGGGGTACTATAAGATTTGATAGGGGTAAAATTTTCTGGATTTTGCTAATAGTAAAAACGACCCTGGAAAGGACTTAAACGATTGGAGGAATACGGGACAAAGACAATTACCGAACTGAACTTGCTTTTATTTCAAGCAAACAGAATTAGAAGAACTATTTTCAAAAAAAAAAGAACAATATATAAATACATACCTACTTAACAAAAACATATCAGTAGGTGATTTTTTCACTCTTACATTAAAATTAGATGAAGGGTAGATTAGATGATAAAAGAAATCAAAAAAGTTGATAGATCGATTTAAAGAAAAATAGCTGACAATAACCTAAGAAAATAGCAAGGAAAGCTAACATAAGTTAATTTAGATTTTATTTAATGCAGACTAATTGAAATGAAATTTTTAGGATTTTGGTAATAAATACCTTTATCAAAACGTAAATAGGTTTTTTAGAAAGATAAATTAGCACCAAGATAGGGGAAAATCTGGAATTAGTAATGTGAAACTGGAATGGTTCTTGACTTATCAGAAACGAAGATAATCCATAGCAAATACTATTTACTTTCAAAACTAAGAACAAACTGAAAAAATGTTTATTTGTCTCGCTCTAATACAGAAAAAAACAACCTTTGAAAAATGATTAGTGAAAGATTAACAAAACAATGAATCAGTTAACGATGAAAGATTCCTGTCCATAAGGCTAAATACAAGACAAAAACGACAACAGCCTGAAATGGAAATATAATAAACAATTTTCTTCAAAACTAAGCGATGCAACAGGCATAACCAAACGACTCTTACATTTCTCTGTGTGCCATCTTGCTACCAACGATAACACTTGCAAACCTGGCCGATATTATTACATTAGCATAGCACGGCAATTAATTTGCAAATTCACTCTCTGTTACTGCTTCTGCTAATGTTGCTTGCTTACTATTACTTTTTATGGCAGAGTTTATAGTTTGGCCACATGATCTTTCTTCCTTCTTCGCAACTTGATCCAGACCTTTCAATTGAATGTTTTCGTTTCTCTGTTGCTCTTCTCTAGAGTGCCACCATTGGCTAACTTTAGAAATGTCCTTCTGGTGCTTTAGTTTCTGCAGTTAACTATGCCATTTTCCATGCTGTGCAATCAGTTAAAAATTCAAGGATTTCATATAAACTTCAAAGCTTTCAGGCTTCAAGCTAAAAGTTTAGTTTGCTTTTCAAATAAATGCAAATAACAATACAAGGCGATTCAGACGTCCTAGTGTCATGAGTAAGATTTTTTACAAGAACAAGTAGCTTGAAAAATGCAAAATACACTCTTTTATTAGTATAATACTATGATTTCATTTAAATCTTCAACATTTACAGTAATATTAAGATTTGGCACTGTAAGGAACTGGCTTCTTTGCAGTTGGCAAGTCAGGCTGATTCTTAGTTTTTGTAATTCTTGTTGTACCTAGAATGTAGAGATAACAATCTCTTGCGTGGTCTTTGAGTGCTAACCATAGCATAGGAACAACGAATTATACACTGTGAGTTTTTTTTATCTCGCACTTATAGGCAACACACTACATTTCCACAGATAGCTTTACGAATACATTAATTTTTAAAAAATTTACTAAAGCGTAGGCTAGCTGCTTAGATTAATTAAGACATTAAAATTAGGCGTTTAACTATTTCTGTAATTGCTTGTGAAAATATTGTCGCAATCGGTCGCAATAAAGTTTTCTTACGAAGAAAAACAGACAAGCTTTTTGTTTTGTGGGAAGCTAAAAAAAAATTATTATTTAGTCGTGAGGCTGTACAGAGACCCAAATAGAAGAAACCCAGTGCGAATTACTTTCAGGCGGTTAGAAAAGAATTTAAGAGAGCATGAAAGTTTTATTAAACCTCGACAAACAACAGACGATAATAACACAGTCGTTGTATTGACAGAAGTTGCTGAGAATCTCCACACAAGCCAAACAGCTTTTGCAGAAACGATAGGAATTAGTAAAAGCTCAGTTCGCAACATTTTAAAAACAAATGTACTTCATCCTTATCACCTCAGGTACCTTTACATTAGTGGTGCATAAACATGTTTCTTATTCGTATCATTGTAGGTTAGTTCAGAACGTGACCGAGAAAGATTACGCTTTACGTAACTATAAGGTTTTGTCAATTTAATCAAAAAGAATCAACAAGAAATCAGGACTTTTTAAAAAGTTTGTCCTGTTTTCAGATGAAGCTAGATTTAGTAATAACAGGGAAGTTAATAGACATAACTGTCATCATTATTTCCAAAACAATCCTCCGTCAATCAAGGAAAGTCACTTTCAAAACGGTTTTTCCCTTAACGTTTGGTGTGGGATTCTTAGAAATGACATTGTTGGACACATCTTTCCGAAGGTAACCTGAATGGAGAAATGTATTTATATTCCTTGGAAAATGTTTTACCTACCTTATTAGAAGAAATCCTAGAAGGCAGATTGTGTGTTATCAAAATAATAGAGCTCATATCCATTATTATGTTAACGTGATTAGTTATCAAAGAACAGGTTTTGAAAATAGATTAACAGCAAAACGTGTATTGCTTGCTTGGCCATTGCCTAGCCCTAATCTTATGTATCTAGACTTTTTCCTTTGGGATAAAGTGAAAAACGACGTGTACAAATAAGCAATTGAAAATCTGGATGATCTTCTCATCAGCAGCAACACCAGATTGAGCCAAAGTTACTCATCTTCAGTCTACACCAAGTAACTACTAGGTTCATCTTTATGCAAGTCTAAACACGTTGCGATCTACAAAATCTCTCGCACTGATTATACTGGATGTGAAGTTTCAAACCCTTACATAAGACAATTTTATTATTAATTTATTTTGCTAATTCTGGGCATTTTTTGGTTAATTTATTGGTGCCAGATTGAGAGCCCTATCGATTGATACCATTACATCCTTTGTAAATTCATTTGGGGTGCAAGAATCAAGAAAATCATGCATTGTCCTATGTACGGGTTTGAAACTCCGCACTCGGTATATATTTATTTTAGTAAATGTATCAGATATTTTCCTTAAAGGGATTGATGAAACGTTTCACTGAAAAATTCTACTTGGAATTGAGAGAGCATCTGCTGTGTAGTAAAAAAGAAACGTATAAAGATGTGTTACAAAAATTAAGGCTAATAAAAGGCATCTAATTTTATCTTTCAAATCAGTATTTTCACCACAAGCTTTGAAACAAAATTGTCGTTTGCCATTGTTATAGGAAACAACAAAGAAGGATTCACCCTTGAAGTAATGTGAAAGCGTTTTCAAAAAAGGTGAAATAGTTACTAGTGAGGTTGGCAAACTAGCCTAAGCGTGGAACGAATGCATGGTAACGTTTTAGAAACGTAGAGATGCCACGTGCCAGCTGTTACTTTATGTTCAGCATATTCCTTGAAGGAAATGAGGAAGTTGTTTAGAATGTGTAACGGCACCTATTTACTGTAAACACGCCCTAGTTTATATTTATGTAATACCTTTCTAAAGTCTTATGATATTGGCTGGAAGTTGTCCGCTAGCTAATGGTATGTAGCGATTAAACACAGTAGTTAAAATTACACATTTCTTCTTCATTGTTTAAAAGTACCGTTTTTATGTTTAAGAGTTCGTAGGTCCTTGAAAAATTTTGTTTTGAGTAAACTGTTTTAAGTCAAGCAATTTCCTTTAGATGAGTCATTTCCTCCTGGGGCACTAAAGCTACAGTTGTGCAGTGTGTAATTTCAAGAAGTGTGCCGAGTGATTTTTTAAGCAACGCTATAAACTTAGAAAAGTTTTTATTATTTAAGGGAAAAGCGGTAAAAAATGGACATGTCTGATTTTGCGTGAACACAGAGGACATACCTTATTTTGTTTGAACATACAGTAAAATACTTACCCTTCTCTTTCTGTTTAAGAAAGAAGCTGTTTTTTAAAGAGGAGGACAAATACTATTACGAAATATTATTAAAGAAAATACAAAAACTTATAAACTGTAATTGAAACAATTTTTCGAGAGAAATCAGAAAGCTATAAGTAAAGAAGGATATCTTCTATGAAACAGAATAAAAGAATTTAGATATGTATGGCATGGTCGTCTTCCAAGAAGTCACAGGCACCTTCAGTTTCCTTAGTATGTGCTTCCACTTCTTCTTGGGAATGTGGGGCATCTTCAGACAAGTTTCCTTGCAGAATCTCTCTTTTTCTTAGCCCTTGGCCGCTTTCATTTGAGTTCAACAACTGTCACGAGATGACAAAGTTTTTGGTCTTGAATACTTTTAACAGGCTCATCATAAAATTTATCCCTCGCTACTTTGATATCACCTCTTGTAATTAAATTGCATCTAAAGAATTTTGCATTATGCCTGCGAAATTGTCAGAAATCACGTAACTTAGGATCTAGATCGAAATACCTGAAAACACCAGTAGAACTGACACCTTAACTTCATACAAATAAACTCAAAATTTTAGATTTGCCCTTTCAATTTATCCCGCTTTGACGTCATCCGCTTTTTTTCTAGCTCCAGTGTTGGTAGAACTAACGGTAGTATGCATTATTTTCAAATAAAACTTTTAGTCCAGTCAACGAACGCTTAAAAAGGGGATGATTGTGTCAAAACTACTCAGTCCTATGAGATAGGGAACGCGCATTCGCAGAGCAGAATATGTCTCTTTTTTGATTTTTCGCTCATATTTCGAAAACGGCTGGTCGTAGGATCAAAGTAACTATATACATAAAATTGTAGCTGCCTAAATCTCCAACTGTCGTTCTATAATTTTTCTTCTATTTGTAATAGGTTTCGAGATATTTAAAAATTCGAAAATTGCACTTGCTGCTGAATTGGACAAGAGAGCTATGAACAAAATGCTAGACACTTCGTTTTCAGACATCAAGTTGTCTCGCAAAGATAGGTTACTATCTCTCTCTAGCATAACTGCGTTCATCAAAACTTACAACAATCTAGTTGTTATTAACCTTTTGCTAATCTTCCAAAGGATCTCCATCAACAAACAATCTGATGAAGATTTGAGAAGATATATACATACAATATGAGTTGGCACCGTTTCTGTTATGAAGAAGTCAGTGCTTTACAGCATGTTTCAGCCCAGTGAAAGAATTAACATACCCAATTTTGACATTCTTATTGATGAAGATTTCCTACTACATAGAATAGTTTGGCCAAGAGGTTCCACTATTTTGACAATCTGTGAAGAATATGTCACCTACATAATGAAACACTATCGAGTTAAGAGTGTTTGATGGCTACTCTACTACAAGCACAAAGGCGTCGCGTCAGTACCAGATCATAAAGTTAGTTGATATCATCATCAATCAAGACAATGTGATCATGGCTAAAAAGGATCGATTGCTCTCTAAGCTGAATAAGTCCAAACTCATTGAGTTACTGTCATCGAAGCTGCAGAGTAGTGGAATTTCAACTAGACAGGCTCCAGATGATGCAGACACAATGATAGCTTCTACGACATTGATATAGTTGAAAGTTGCACAAAAGTTTCAGTGATAGGTAAGGATGTTGACCTCGTAGTGTTCTTAGTGGCACTAACACCGAATGATAAAGGGATTGTCTTCCTTAAGCCTGGTAATGGGAAAACAAAAGCAACCTCGTACTTAACAAAGGATTTTCAAGAACTCGACCTCCAGCACATTCTCTTCTTGCGTGCCTTTACGGGACGTGATACAACATTAGCCGCATTCCGAAAAGGCAAAGCCACTTTTGTCAAACTATACAAGAGGGATATAGAATCAAAATAAAGGATAAACACATCCCAGAGATGCATATAATGTCTTCCCATAAATAAAAATTCGTGCAGGCATTGACTAACATACCTCCAGACGATCGTTTCGTCCTTGTTTGGACTCATCAGTGGAGGATCTTGATCTTGATCATATAAATCCCACTATAAGTTGGAAAACCTTGTTTCCTTCTGGAAATATTTTGATTGAACGAATCGACGTGTCGAGTCAGCCGTTCTATTTTAAGCGTTACTATTAGATGGCGCTTTAATATTTTCATGTTGTTAATGTTATATTTGAATAGTATATAACCAGTATGAAGCGGGCAAAGATTGACTTTTATTATCCTCCACTGATGAGTCCAAACAAGGACGAAACGATCGTCTGGAGGTATGTTAGTCAATGCTTGCACGAATTTTTATTTGCGGAAAGACATTACATGCGGTGTGATTGTCCTTTATTTTGATCATATAAACCTCACTATAAGTTGGAACAACTTTGTTTCCTTTTGGAAATATTTTGATTTGAGGGATATAGAAATTCAAAAAGCAGCTGCTGTGTTTTGTGGAGCCTCATTTTCTAAATCTGATGTTGAAGAAGCTGGGAAGAAATGTTTTTTGAAATGGTATAGTGCTTCAGCAAAAAAAAACATCACTCAGTGCTCATCGATAGTTTGTCGTTCATCAAGTCAGTATCGAAGCTCAAGACAAACATCTCTGCTTTTCGACCAACGAAGGGGTCAGCTAAGCAACACAGCTACAGAGTTTATTATCAGGTTATTGGTTATTGCCAGAGCTCTGGGTATGGGAGCAGAAACTTGGCACAAATGGATCTGTATACCTATAACCAGTGCAGACAACCAACCTAAAGGACCATGATAAGGTCCTAAACATAATTTTCTGCAAATGCACCAGGAGCTGTGGATGTGGCAAATGCCCTTGTAGAAAAGCAAGAATGAATTGTTCCACCGCTTGCCACAACTGCAATGGCCAGTGTTTAAATACTGTCCTATTGATGGGCGATGAAAAGGGAGATGTGGAGGATCTACAGATAAATTCATACGAAGAAATTGAAGAAGATTTAGTATTGTCTACTGCTGAAGACAAACCTGAACCTCTTCTAGGCCAGTCAATGGCGAAGCGGTTGTAGAGGGCGAAGGACTAGAAATTATGTTAAAAACTGAATACAAAATGATGATGTATACGAAATTGATAATTTTTCTGTTATTGGAACTCATAAATACTTACTCAACATGTTTAGTTGCTAATAAAGTAAATGAGTTGCATTACAATATCATGATTTTGACATATAATAACACTCCCTTCCAAGTAATAAAACAAAGTTTGCCGAAAATCGTGATGTAAAGTTTTATTTTTAAAAAAGTGCGATCCTCAAATCAATATCTCGAGACCTATCACAGACAAAAAAACAATTATGAAATGAATTTTGTAGGAAATTGAGTAAGCTACAGTTTTGTATATATATGTAGTTACTTTCTTGCTAGGACCAACCCTTTTTGGGATATAAGCGAAAAACCAAAAAAGAATAATTTTTCTTTGCTAATGCGCGTTCCCTACCTCGTAGGACTGAGTACTTTTGACACAATCATCCCCTATCACATCCCAATAGTTAAAAATTCTTAGTTTTGGATGCCGTCTAGAAATCTTATTTTGACTGGACTATTTACAACTTGTAAAATACACAATTCAACCTCAGCCTTATCTAACACTCGCAAACCATTGAGGTTATGTGCAAACGCCGGTAAAAATGTTTGCAATTGCAAATATAAATATTTCTTTTGGCTGCAAGTCCCTACATAATTTGTGTTTTAATTTAGTAACGAAAAAGATTACATCCGATTTTACTATTAAAAATTCAATAGAAATAAAGTTTAAAATTACAGGCGTCAGCGACGCAAGTTTCTGAACTTGCCTTGGTTTTTAATTAGAAATTCAGTGGCATTCGTTATTTATCTTGCTGAATTTATTTTGATACAGTGTAGATTTGGAATTTCAGTTTCATCAAATTTATTATAGTCATTTTTATGTAGGTAAGAGTTCTTGAAGGCCGTGGATCTTAGTTTAGCCAATATGAAGTTTTCTGTGAGAGTAATAAAAATATTAAAAAACTGAAATCGCAAAAACTGACTCATTTTTGTTTTTTTCTTTGGTAAAATACTTCTGAACACAATATTAGAACGACAAAAACACACCTTCTGTATAATTAATGGACGAATAGTTAGAAACAAATTTAGATATTACTATCAGTAGAAATATTTCCAACCTCTCTATTTATTTATTATGTAAACAAGAAAACAGCAAAATAAAAGTAATCTAAAGCAGTTAATTAGACTAAACATAAAAATAAATAAAATTTACTTCTTTTGTTATTTTATTAACCCTTGAAGGATTGATAAAAACGAAGCAAATTAAATTAGTATCAAATGAATATTGAGAATATCTCTAAATAATATATTGATAAAGTTAACTTAGACGTTTCCATTTTTTTTCAAGGTTCTTTTTTCAAAATTAGGCTAGTCCATATCTTCGGTAATATAAAAATATTATTTGCTGATTTAAGAAAAAGCACGGGTTGAGTATTCAACGTGTATTTGTTAAGTAGCTTTACAGCATTTTAATCATAAAGATATTGTTTGTAACGTATAAAGTAAACAATATCAAAATAAATAAAATAATTAAATTACAAATAATTAAAAAGATGTAATAGTTCGTGGAGTTTTTCTATTTTCCTCCAGCAGAAGGTCTGCATGTTCCTAGATGTGCTTGTTGAACATCTGAAATAAACATGAAAAACAATGTATTACAACACTTGTCGTTAGTGGATAAGTGTAGAAGACTTACTTAAACCACAACCTTGCGCGCATTTAAGTCTCTGTACGTTATAGTAAGATACACTATCAGTACCACAAACAGGAGCATATTGTGGCGTGCTTGGACAGGCATTAACACAGTTTGTATATCGAGGAGATGGAGTTGTTGTAGTAGTTCCTGTCGGAAGTTGTGATGGTTGTTGATTAAATTGATCTTCAAAATTGTTATCGTTAAAGTCCACTTGCCTTGAAAATACGCTCAAACTCTGGCAGACAATAAGGAGTGCTAAAATCAAAATGAATGTGTAAATTTAGATTTACAACAATAAAATAAAAATGTTTTTGATGGCATTAGCGTAAGAGCCCTTGCAGTTTAATTTTAAGTTACTTTTAGAATTTCTCGCCAACAATGCAACATTAAAATTTGTTGAAAATATCCTAGAAGCATTATTATGTAAACTCGAATTAACTTATCAAAGGCTTAATGTATATAGCAGATCCTTATTGATTATCTTATTTCAACTGCTAATCATAAATATTTATTTTCTAGCTTTATTTAAGTAAAAACGCAAGTAATGTAGTTATAATATTCGAGTCTAGATTTATACTGAGAAAAAAAAACAATGACTTTGAAATTACGCAGAAGAAATATTTTATTAAAACCTTCATACACAGCTTTGGATTCGTATACTATAATTAAATCTAGGTATGTTTTTACTAAAAAACTATTTTTTACTTGAATAAAATTAAGGAAAGCTTCACTTATGAAATATACAGCTGAGTCAAAAAAAGGGTACAATGAACTTTCAAACTAATAATACTACAAAATTATTTTGTACTTGAATAAAATTTAAAAAAAAAGATAGAAATTAACTTACCAAATACACAAACAGCTGAACGTCTCATTATTATTTGTAAAAACCTTGAAATTCTTCTAATCAATTTTCCAAACAAAAAAGGGGTACAATGAACCTTCGCACAGACACAAACTAGTAAAGACGTCCGGATCACCTTTAGTTAGACTTTTAAACGCAAATGGTTATCATTAAAATGCAGAGGAAGGAGAACCGGTTTTTGCTAATGTATGTAGTACGGTAATGTTGAGGTAGTTTGACGTAGGTACATAGATGCACATTATTTTTATTACAAGTGAGAAAAAAACGCCAATACGCTTTGAAAATTAATTCGCTGGATTTGATTCTACATAATAATAAACGATTCCTTTCTTAAAATTTATACGAAAACGAAGTTTTTTTTTGTTAATCTATTGTGGTTTTATCTTCGCTTGGTTTTAAACATAAATGAAACTGGTTTGTTTTTCTTTTATGAGGTGTTGATAACAATAATGAATAACAAAACAATATACGTACAAACAATAGAAATGATCAGTTTTATCGTTGTTCCATTTTATTATTCTTGAGTTCAACTTAATACAAACTTGTTTCACTGTATACAAGTTACACACCTGCTGGTATTTCACATTTTGCTAAGATTCCGAGGATGGTCTAAAAAGTTTCCGACCTAACAAAGATACAAGACATTTTTTCTGAAATTTTTTATTTATTTTTCAATATAACTCTACACACTTCTCCCAGCGATGCTCCCATCTCTGTAACCCGTCCAAATAGTACTCGGCATTTTTCTCTGTAAAATAATTGTTCACGAAGGTGATTGCCTCTTCATTTGACGAAAATCTTTGTCCTCCGAGCGCAATTTTTAGATAAGGGAACAAAAAGAAGTCGCTTGGGGCTAGATCTGGTGAGTAAGGCGGATGGTCAAGCAGTTCAAACCGTAATTCGTGGATTTTCGCCATGGCAACCGCTGAGGTGTGAGACGGTGCGTTGTCTTGGTGAAACAGGATTTTCTGTTTCTGCAAATGTGGCCGTTTTTTCGCAAGTTCTGCCTTCAGCTTGTCTAATAATGATGCATAGTATGCTCCTGTAATGGTTTTTCCTTTTTGAAGATAATCAATTAAAATAACTCCATGACTATCCCAAAAAACAGTTTTTGCTTTTTTTGGAGCCGGTTCCCCCTTTGCAGTCCACTGTTTGGATTGTATTTTTGTTTCGGGCGTATAATGGTGTATCCAAGTTTCATCTACAGTAATTAATCGGTGCCAAAACTCGGATTTATTTCGCCTAAACTGCGCCAAAAGAGCGTTGGAAATATTCATTCGAACACGTTTTTGGTCTAACGTGGGCAAACGCGGCACCCAACGCGCGGACAGATTTCGCATGCCTAAATGTTTTTTTTATTATGTGACAAACACGTTCTTTTGACATGTTCATAACCTCTGCTATCTCTCTCACTTTAATTCGGCGGTCGTCTAGCACCATTTGGTGAACTTTGGCGATATTTTCGTCGGTAGTTGCAGTTTTTGGACGTCCCGAACGTTCATCGTCTCCCACGCTCTTACGGCCACGTTTAAATTCAGCAGCCCAAAATTTTACTGTGGTAAATGATGGTGCAGAGTCTCCATACGCAGAATCCAACTCATCTTTTATTTGCGAAAGCGTATTGCCTTTCAAAAACAAATATTTAATGAAAGCTCGATACTCGATTTTGTCCATTTTCACAAAAAAACTCACATCAACTCACTCAAACGACTGTTACATAAAAACTGCGGGTCCAAAATGGCTGAAACTTTGGTGAGGAACTGTCAACAGACGAATAACGAAATTCACTAGCTTTTATTTACGAGTGCTGCCATCTTCACGTTGAGGTCGGAAACTTTTCAGACCACCCTCGTATCTCTGGAAATTGGATTGAAAACTTATAACTGTAAGTATCTGCTTTACTTTCTCTGAAGTTACCTTGGTACTAGTATCAAATTAAGAAAACATCGGGAATCGGTGGTTGGGGAACGATTGATTGCGGCTGTCTGTGTATAACAGTTTCAAAACTACAAAAATTTATTCTTTTATTTTTAAAAAGTCTAGTTATTTTGCAACACTTAATACTAGAAAATAACACGGAAAAATTTATATTTATTCTACTACATTCAGTTGCCGATACCTCGTTAAGATATATAGCTACTGTTGATTCCGCTTGAAATATAATGTATGAAAAGCAACCACAAGTTATTCTTTTACATATGGTATGGGTAGTTAAGGAAAAACAGTTTTCAAAGAAAAATTAGCACCACATTAATTACAGTTCCCCATAATTAAAAATACGTTCAAAATTTTCAAAAACAGTTTTCAGTTACATGTAACACAATACTTAAATAAGACAGGTAAAGCAAACAAACGTTTGACAGAAAATGTAAGTGCTCAAAATTAAAATGGTGAAGATTTTGGGGTGAAGTAATGAACATCACCCATCAAACACAATTATATCGTAGCGATATCAGTGCGAGTTTATCTGTGTACGAACTTGTTTAATGTTACATAGCACACTGCGCACATGTGCGTTATGTATAACGCGTAATGTCAGAAACACAGTACGAGTTACATGCCGACGACATCCATCGTGCTTCAGACTAGGTATATGCTTGTTGGTACATCGTCATAATTTTACGTGAATACATCGCTCTAATGTCTACGTTTCGATATACGTGTTTCGTTTAATTTTAAAAGACTATGTAATATGCTAAATTACGTATTCGTTACGTCTACATTGTAACATTGTTAACACGTAACAAAGAGTATGCCCCATTAATTAATTAAAGTCTGGTCTTTCTACCTTCTTGTAAATTTATCGTTCACGTAACCCAAATCATTTATCCAAGCTTCCGACCAATTTATTCCATTCTATAGAGGTTGCAGGAAGACCAAAATAAATTAATCAAAAGTTAATACAACCTATTGACCTTGCCCAAGTAAGAAAACTCTCAAGTTATCTGACCGATAAATTTATAAAGAGGTGGAAAGACTAGGCCTTAATCTAGGTGGTGCAAAAATTTCAAAATCTCTTAAATCATTCAAATTTGTTATCAAATAGACCTGTAGTTTAGGAATACTGCCATTCCGTTTTTAAACAGAAGTAAAAATTTGGAATTAAAGTTAAGAAAAGATCAAGGGCATACATTGCAAAACGAATAGCCTAGAAATATAACTAATTTGAATGATATTACACAGTACTCTATTTTTGAAAGAAAATGCATTAAAAGTAATACTTGGAATAAAAGTTTTATTAAATTTTTTTAAAAAAGAAAAAATACAAATGAATTCAAAAACACATTAATTCGTTTTTGTCTTCTCGTCCTTTTCTAATCTCTGTACAGCATGGCGTAGTCCCTCGGAACAACATTGCTCAATTTTTGAAAAACAAAACCATTTATATATGCGAGCTTGGTTCCAGCCATTCGGAGATTCCCACGTTGACGCAATCACGAATAACCAGAATAACAGCAAATTTGTTGGTCGGAACATTTTTTTAAATTCTGGAGATGTTGCCTGTATATCCAATTCCACCGGTCTTACATAAAGAATTTCTAGAAAAAAAAACAGAATGAACAAAAATAACTATGTGTAACTTTTCAAACAAATCCACATGTTTTTTATTTAATTTTCTAACTAACTTTCTTTTGTATCTATTGGCTGCATTTGCCTTACCTCTGATCTTTGATTGATTGATTAATCGTAATATCAGAATTTAGAATTTTAGTATTGCTAAAACTACATACTTGTGTTGCTATTATTGTCATTGATGCTGTTATTACGTAATAATGGTCAAAGTTTCTTTCATAGTAGTATTGTTTTCAATTTTGTCAAAGATTTTGTTATGGTTGTCATTTTTATTATTGAATAATTGTAATTTATGTTTCGCTTTTATATTTTTGTACTACCCTAATCCACGGTACTTTTGCCTAGTTGATAAAGTATTAAAAGGCTTTTACTTTATTCTTTTAGACATTTCGCTTACAGCAAATTCTTATCCTTAAAAATACAAGAATCAGTACAAATACTACATATTACTAATTTAAACTTACCTATTAACAACACTAAACCAGACAAATTAGCACAAAAACTGGGGAACACTGTCGAATCAATTTACTCGAAGCGAACGAAGACAGGGAACCAAATCAGTGGTGTTCTTTGAAGAATTTACTGTTTAGATGCAGACGGGCTAAATACTTTTATTACATTCTTAGAAAGGACCATGTCCCTCTCTTTCTCATTTGTAAAGTAAACACAAAATTTTCCTAAAAACGTCTAAGAAGGAAGTCATAAATTTTGTTTGAAACCTCTTTCACATTGACAGATGAATCAGGCAAACTTTAAAATAACGGGATATTATTCACTATTATTTCTTCATACCTGACTTTACCGTAAATAAATAAATATTGATTTTTACCACTTTACTGCTTGTTTATAAGTCGTGCAGTATATGTAGTAAAGTTTCACTTCAGAATAAATGCATTGTATAAAAATTTATTATTATTTATCATCTTGGAATGGTCCCTACCTGGTCAGGCGCTTTTGTGTGGGGCACAATCTGTAAAAGATCCACTTCACTGTGTGATTTTTATATAAAAAATGCTATAGTTACATAAATATTGCTGTGGTTTTTGGCTATACAGCAAAATCAAGTAAAATTTTAAAGATGGAAATTGCCCAAAAAATTATGGAAATAAGGAGTTATTTTTTATGTTAATTTTGTTTATTACTTTATATTTTAAGACTTAATTTATGTTAGAATTCAACACTATTTTAATATCATCTATATTATTTTATGCCTTAAACATGTAGGAAAAAGCATAAGAGATTTAATTGCAAAAATTAAAAATGACTTTAGATTAGTATTTTTGTACGTGAGAATTCCTGAAGAATAGAACTTTAAAAAGTCTGGATGGCGGTTGCTGTGGAATTTTAGTCATGTCTGAAATTATATTCTACAATAAATTTTGACAGATGTCAATATAATTTTCTTATGAAATTATAACCTTATAAGAAACGTCATTATGAAAAACTTGAATGTAGAATATAAAAATATAATTATTTCAGACATGTATAAGAAAATTATTTACCAAGAATTAGCGCATAAACATTTGAAAACGTAACGTCAGTTGGGCGAGCAGTGTTCTAAACAGTTAAGATCTTCTATAAATCAAGTATATGTAAAACAAGCATTATTGCTATGTCATTAACATTTATAATATAAGTATATGCAGAAGTATGTAACAAATACAGCGTATACCCTACATCTACCAGATGTGATTGCAATTACGGCTTTGCAATGTCATAGCATTGTCGTCTACCTGATGTATTCGAGATTACGCGCTACCGACGTAGTCTGAGTAATCCCTTGCGATGTCGTAGTCTTGACGTCCCAGCTACACTTTATACCTGATATCTACCTGATGTGACTGAAATTACGCGCTGGTGATGTAACTTGAGTACTCCCTTGCGATGTCATAGTATTGACGTACCAGCTACATCGATATGATGTAATCGAGAGATGTAGTGCTTGTTCTTTCGTTGGTATGTACCTGTTACATTAATGTCACAATGTATTTACTGGGCATGATCTAAATCGAAAACATGTTTGTACATACATGTACATACATGTAAAAAGTATGGAATATCCTATATATCTCAGTAAATATGCATTTTATGGAAAAATGTTTCCTATGAAGATGTTCTGAGGTGTTGGTGTTTTATAATAATATGCGAGTTTGTTTAATAATAATAAATAGTAAAATGATAAAAAGTTATTTATTAAAGATTATAACAGGTTAATAATTGTCGAGGAACTATGTTAGATTTTGTGCAAACTGGAATGATATCGAATGAATGTTAGCGAACGAATGAATCGTTCCTGTGTTTTAACCAAGAACAAAATTCTCGAGTTTTCGAAGAAAATCATATTCTGAAAACTATTAACAAAAACTTTGTTCAAGGAAATATTATTGCTGTAGGTCTGTTTAAGAAGAATTGAGACAAAGGCAAAATTCCTCTAGGAAAGTTTATAATGTGTTCTCTACTCTAAGAATTAGACACTAAACAAAATTCTTAAACCTTCTACGAAGATTATTTATAATGTGCAAATGTGTTTAGGATATTTCTAAAGAAGTACGTTTGAAAGAAAATAATTGACAAACGGCAAAACCTTTTTTTCTATGACACTGTTAAGATGCAAAACATTTGAGAATGTCTTTAACAAACTAACAGGTATAAGTGGAACACTTTTACTTCGTATATTTATTTCCGAAAAGTCAATGTTTTACGTATTTCTAGTTTTTAGAAAGTGTCGCTACACCTATAAAAGTTGTTCAGTGTTTAGTTTTACATTACAGGGTAATACCAAATAACTATTTCTTAAAAAAACAAAAGCGCAACGAACAATGCTTCAATTTTTTTTATAGGAAGGTATTCCTTTATTGTACTCATTTGTTAGAGAATGTTTTTCTCTTTTCAATGATGTAAAACTTTGATACACTTGCTTAAGTAAATTTTGATTAAAACGCAGAAAATTGTTTGAATAACGCTTAAAAGTTTATTTATTCATTTGTTACCTTTCCACACGCGGTCTTTTAAATTTTCAATATCATCTAGTCACATTATGGTCGGTGTGATACACTTTTGTTTGTTGCGACAATTGAACGCGTCGTAGAAATGTCAATTAATAACCGAACTGAAGCGAAAAGTTGTTTGTTTAATTAATTTAAGCATTTTGATCAACGTGAGGATAACAAAGTTACAAAAACACGACTTGCTATGGATCATTTATCAGAAAAACATCGTATCGAAATTTTAATGATGCTGGGATAGGAGACAGAAGGAGAACACAGGAGGAAGTTTGCAATTTAATTTTGATTTTAATAACGTGCACCCGGAATACCATATTTCTCAGTCTACTGTAAGTAAAATTTTGCATAAATTTCATGAGACAGGTTCTGTGAAAGATCGTCCAAAAACAGGCAGACCTAAAGCTCTAAATAATGAACAACATGAGAATATAATGTTGGCAGTCGTGGAAAATCCACATGTTTCTGTTTGACAAATTGCTCGTGAACATACTTTAAAGAAATCCACTGCACACGAAGTTCTAAGAAAGAAGAAGTAGCATCCGTATAAACCCTGTATAGTTCAAAAATTATTAGAAGATGATTTAGATCGAAGATTGCAATTTTGCGAAGAAATAACACATAGGCTTTAGGAAAATGCAAATTTTCATAAAAATATCCTCTTCACTTATGAAACAACGTTTTGTTTGAATGGTACCATTAACAAACAAAACACGAGCTACTGGTCTTTGCTGAATTCTGGCTGGTATGTAGAAGGGCACACCTAATATCAGCAGAAAGTCAGTGTCTGGGCAGGAATTATTGGAACCCAAATTTTGGGACTTTTTTTATAGTACATAATTTAACAGCGGATGCTTATCTAGATTTTTTAAGATTTGACTTAGTTCCTGCTTTAGCTGTTCTATTTCCTAATGAACTAGATCCAGATGTACCCCATAACAAAATATGGTTGCAACAAGGCGGGGCTCCTCCTCATATCAAAATTAATATCCGACGGTTTCTTGATAATACTTTCCCTTATCAATGGATAGGCAGAAAAGGTACAGTAGAATGGCCAGCTCGCTTGCCGGATTTAAGTCCACTTGATTTTTTTCTGTGGGGCCATCTCAAAAATAAGATTTATGTCGATATGCCTGAAGATATTGAAACTCTAAAAGACCGTATTAGAACAAAGATTAGAGCTATCACACCAGAAACGATTCAAAATGCAGGAAACGAATTTGAAAGACGACTTTATCATTGCCAAGCTGTAAATAAACACTTTCTATGAACTGTAGAGTGTAGTTATACAAAAGTTTCAATTCGTAACATATGAATATTGAAATAAACTTTCAAACAATTTTTTACGTTTTAATAAAAATTTACTTATGCAAGTGTATCAATGTTTTACATCATTGAAAAGAGAAAAACATTCTCTATCAAATGAGTACAATAAAGGGATACCTTCCCATTAAAATATTGAAGCATTATTCGTTGCGCTTTTGTTTTTTTAAAAGATAGTTATTTGGTATTGCCCTGTAATGTAAAACTAAACACTAAACAACTTTTATAGGAAACATTTTTCCATAAAATGCATATTTACTGAGATATATAGGATATTTCATACTTTTCGGACATACTGTATATTGAGTTTCTATTAGTATTTTTGCTTTTGTTTTGTGCAAAGCATAGAAGTGATCTTATAATGTTTTTTAAGCAGTAGTCTAAATGTCCCGTAAATAGAAATAGCTTTGTTTTTATGACTACCTTTTTATCACTAAACTGATTGGGTTAACCTTAGATGATTTTTTGTCAAAACAAATTTTGTTTACTTTCTGATGACTTCCTTTGCAGCTTCCTAGTTGTTTCTTTTTCTAGTTTCATCTGCGAAAATAAAAATCAAATTTCAGTAGCTGACCTAAGTATTAATAAAATTCTTTTAGCCTTCAAAGAAGCGTTTGCTTACCACAAGACAAAATAAATGAGAAACTAATTAGTCATAAACTTTTGGGCACAGTTAACTCTTAGATTGTAGATTATAAATGGGCAAAACAGAGAAGGGAAGAAAATAGAACATATAAGATAACTGTTCTTCAAACTAGTTATTTTTCTGCATATTTAATTAGGACTGCAAGGGTACCGTCATTATGTAGACTGTATCAGCGACAGTATATCTTAACAACACCCTTTAATATCAAAAATAGTTACGCCAGACTGTCGGTTGTTGCGTTTCTTTCGTTTTAGTTCAAACCTGTACAAATAGACCTATAAGACACAAGACACTTCAAAATATCTGAACCACATTCCACAATGTTTCAGTCGTATAAATGCAAAACCCCACAAGTTTAGAGAAATAAAATTCGAGATAATAAAGATAAACTCGTATTGTAGAAAATAAGTTTAATTTTGCATTATGTAACACACATAAGTCTTATTATCTCAGTTCTAAATACCAAAATCAACTGTTTCTTTTTCACAGTCTTCCTCTTCTTTAGTTACTTGCCCTCCTTCTAACGCATTTTGGAAACCGTCTCTAAAAAAGGCTAAGGCATTTTTCATACCACATTCTTATCCAAAATGCTTTTTTTAAAAGTTTTGCAATACTTTTGTTCTTATCCTTAATAGGTACTCCAATATGTAAGAGCCTTGAGTTTATCTGAGAAATGTTTTTCACCATTTCTATAAAGCGTTTCACATCTTACAAATGGAGCACCGCGTTGTCCCTTAACAATAATTATTCTTTTTGAAGGTTTTAACTTAAAATGTTAGTAACCTTCCCCATTACTCTCCATTATATCATTGTATACCCTTCAGAGTTTAATGGTAAATAATTCAGCAGGCATATAGATTTTGTTAAAAGTTTTCGACCGGCAATAATTAATGAGATTCTGCACATTTGAGATATTCAATAAACTGTTTTATAGCTTGTCTTTTACCATCATTCTTATGCCCAACGCGGTCGCCACCTTTTCTTTCAACAGGTATAAGTGACTATTCCTTTATGCTTTTGCAATATTCATAATTATACTTTTTCTTAATGTCCAAGGTACCTTGGAACGCCTTTCTGCTTACAAGAATCATCAAGCCATCATTTCTCTTAACTTTATGACGTAGAATGTAAAATTTAGGTTTATTTCTATCTTCCCTTCGTTTTCTATGCCTTTTTGAATTTTTTGAGTTACAATGACGTAAAATCAACTTATCTTGTCCTCTGTTTTCCTTGTTCTTGTAAAGGACTGCGTGAAATTCTTTCACATTTGTCATGGAAAGCTCAGATATGCACTGAAATACCTGGTATGGTTTTCCACCATGACCACAACTATAATATACAGGCAAACTAGTAGTAGCATATCTAAAAAAGAATAAGTTCATATAAATTACACTTAAAGTTCGTCTTAGGCGGTCGTTATTACTAATTAAAATATTGCTTTACAAGTAACCAATTGACAACCTACCTTGTACGTCTTGCTTTATACCGTTAGGTTTTTAATTTACATCTCTTTCTAGCCTTATTGTCATCGCATTGTGTAATGTATGTACATCAATTGATTGGGATTATTTAATCTTTCCATGGTATATGCTGCAAATTGTTGTTAATAATCACAAAACAATATTATTTTTATTATAGAATCCACACAAAAATTCACTACGGATCTGTAGGCTTTTGAATTTTTAACCTTCTGATGTATTCCACTCATTTATGAAAAAATTGTGACCTGTTGGGTTTTGCATTTAGGCGATTGATGTGTGTCCATTAGATACTAATAAATACATGTTTTGTTGTACTTATATAGAAGCTTTAGCTATAGTAACCACATTGCCTTTTTAGCTGAGAAAGGAATTTAATTCACGTAGCAGATCTTGGAACACTTTTACACGGGCTTATTGTTTTTGATTTACAACTAGTGCAAAAACAACCTGGTGAAAACGTTTGAAGATCTGCTGTGCAAATACCGTGCGGTAAGAGAATCACTCGTCTAAAATGGCACTTAGTTCATTTATACAGTTATTACTCTAGTAAATTAATATACGTAGACTTAATAATTTCAAAACTTTGATAATGAAGACTTCGTTCCGGAAGAATTAATCTTCCAGGCTCAATCTGCAGCATGGAAATTTTTGCCAAGATATCAAATTGTCGTTCTGCACAACTTTATATAAACTCTGTTTCTTTTTTTTTATAGACGCTAAATGCCGAATTGCAGGCTATAAATGTATGTACAAATGGAACAGTCCTTCCAGGTTTCAAAACCATGGTACAGGGTTAGGCAACTCTGGGGTCACAATCAAAACAAGAAAATCAATCTATTTTTCGGCGCAATATTACTTGCTTTTTAAATTTTCTGAGCTGGGCTCGCGACAAAGACATCTGCAGTATTTAAAGTTGTTTCCACGTTTATTCCATCACATAGGTATGTATTTACTCAGTCCTAGATAAATGCTGTTTTATTGGCATTATTTTCCAAAACAACTTTTTGGGTAATAGTGACTAGACTAGAGGTTTTTCTTAAAGATCATTATAAGATTTATCTTGATCTTTTCTTTAGGCTTAGAAATTTTTGTATTTTTTTTTTAAATCCCTACATCTACTAGACATTTAGTCAAAAATCCATCAATACTTTTGCTGGTAAAGAATCCTTAGGCTGAGGGAATTATCCTTCAACCTGGCAACGCTGACATCCACAAAACCGAACTGACAGCACGTGCGCGCTGTAAACGCAGGCAAGTAGCTTTTTGAACAATTTCTATATGAAGAAGTTGTTAATGAAGGTTAGTATAGGTATAACGCAAAAAGTCTTTAGTAGTTTTTTATTTGTCATCTGAACTGTCCTCTGATAATGACAATAATTTTGCATATAAGGATAATGTAGCAATGTTGACAACGCCATTATTGTTTTTGTCTTGAATTACACAATTGCACTCACTGCTCTATCACCTTGCAAGATCTATTGCTATCTCCTTGAGACAGAGCAACAAATCTTGCACGCAGTGCACAATTGCGTCGAACTGTCACAGAATCGAATGTCAAATTCTGAAAAAGAACATCTGCATGAAACAGAATCGAGATACTTTTGTCTTTGAGATTACTCTCGATGCAAGAAGGGCAGTAGAATCGAAAACGACATAAGTCAGTTATGTTACCTTCGTTCATTGTGTTTGACAAAATCTGTTTAGCAACTGTTACGACGACGTAATGGACTGTAAATATTGGCTTATTCTTTCAATTAAAAACTACAACCTTCCATTAAGAATATAATTTGTAATTTTTACATTTGCCATTTTTTGTTACATCAACAACAACATAGCAACAATAAACAAAAACAAACTTATCTGTTTTAAATTCATTAACAAAAAAGGGGCACTAAATTTAAATTCTCATAACAAATTAAACATACTCCCCCGCGTTGAACAATTGTTCAACACAACAACAATAAAGTACATAAATCCTACAATATCCTTGAATCATTGTAGCACAATAACAATGTAAAACAAAATATGTAAGTATAATAATAATGAACAAATGGTAAGTATAAATGTTCTGATAATATGCAAAGTAAACATAAATAATTAACTGGAAGTGAGCTCCATTTGTTTCTTCTTTGAATACTGGAAAAGTATTCCCTTGACCAAGCTGTCCGAAAATCTTGATTCATGTTTTGTAGCAGCTGTAGCCGCGATAACTTATTAAATTTCATTTCAGATAAATCAGGATCTGGTGCCAATATTAAAGGTTTGCCAATTAAAAAATGAGATGGTGTCAATGGCAAGAAATCGTTCGGGTCTGATGATAACGAATACATAGGTCTGGAATTGAGGATGACTTCTATTGGAACCAATACAGTATGACATTCCTCATAAGTTAAATGTGTATGACCTATTACTCTTCATAAATGATGCTTGCAACTTTTTATTGCTAATTCCCAGATGCCTCCAAAATGAGGGGCTCTTGGAGGAATCAATTTCCAATTAATATGATCATTTGCACAAATGTCAGCAATTTGATCTTTAGATCTAGTCAAAAATTTATATAAAACCTTTAATTCCTTTTGTGCACCTACAAAACGTAGTTGCATTATCTGAATGAATACAAGATGGCTTACCTTTTCTTGCACAAAATCGTCTAAGAGTAGCTATAAATGAATCTGTGGTTAGGTCTCTTACAATTTCTAAATGAATGGCTTTGGTAATAAAACATATAAAACTACAAATATATATGCTTTATATAATTTACAACCTTGCCCTTTTTTATCTTTAAGATAGAATGGACCACCATAATCAATTCCAGTATTATAAAATGGACTTGTTATTGTAACCCTATCTTCTGGTAAATTAGACATTATAGTACTCATAGGTTGAGGTTTAAATTTATAACAGGTAACACAATGTCTGGTAACTCGTTTTACTGCATTCATACCAGAAGTAGGCCAATATGTCTGCCTAATAGTAGCAAGAAGCAACTGTGGACCAGCATGTAACAATTTTTTATGTTCATATTCAATAATTAATCTAGTAAAAGGATGCTTTCCATTCAACAGAATAGGATGTTTTGAGTTAAAACCCAAGTGTGAGTAATGTAATCTACCCCCAACACGTAAGATTCCATACTCATCTACAAAAGGTGCTAAAGAAATAAGTTTATTATGCTTTGGTAAAGTCTTATGATAATTTTAACTCATTAGAAAACGTTTCAGTTTGATATATCTTTGTTAATACATTAGAAGATTTAACTAATTCTTTAACTGTTAAATGTCCTAATTGTCTTTGTTCTTTAGAACATCTCCAATTATAATAAAATTTTAAACAATATGCAACAACCCTTTTTAATTTTATCAAATTTGAAAATCTATTGAATAAATCTAAATTATTTAAAACAGCTAAGTATGTTGCAGTAATACTATTATTATCTAATGTAGCTAACCATTCATTACTATTTGATTTCAAAAATTCTGGGCCAAACTACCAAAGATCACAATGAACTATCAAATTTGGAAGTAAGCCTCTAGTTGCTATATCAGCAGGATTATTCTTAGTATTGACATAAGACCAAATATAATCCTGTGACAATTTCTGAATTTCAGCTACTCGATTTGTTTCAGATCGTGGAAGCAATTTTGGATTAGTTTTTATCCAAGCAAGAACTATTTGTGAATCACTCCACATAAAACAGTTTAAACCTTTCAATGTAAAGGCATTTATAATTCTATTTGTCAATCGTACTAACAAAAGAGCTCCAGACAATTCTGGTTTTTGTACAGTCAACTTCTGCTTTAATGGAGAAACTTTTGTCTTTGAACTAATTAAATAAGCATGTACATTTCCATAATTATCAATACTACGTAGATAAACTGAAGCAGCATATGCCACACATATGGCATCACAAAATCCATGAATTTCTACAATTGTAGCATTTTTACAAACAACATGTCTTGTTACCTTTAGTTGATTTAAAGAAACTTAATTATCTTTAAATTTTTACCATATTAGTTCTAAATCAGCAGGAACACGCTCATCCCAAGTATGTTTTAATGACCATAACTTTTGTGTCAATATTTTAATTAAAATAATACACGGAATGACAAGTCCCAGAGGATTAAATAATTTTGAAATACTAGACAGAATTGTTCTTTTGGACACAATATTAACTTCTGTAAAATCGTTAACAGAAAATGACATACTATCTGATATGCGATTCCATGTCATTCCTAATGTTTTAATAGTTTCATCAGTGTTAAATAATAATTCAGTTTTATGATTAACATGATCTCGTTTTGCTAGAATATTATTACTGTTACTAGACTACTTACGTAGTGGAAATCCTGCATCATTTAAGATTTTAGAAAGCTCTGTTACATACTTTTACAGCTTCTTCTTTTGTGTCAAACCCAGTAATTAAATTTTCTACATAAAAGTCTTTTGCAATAACATGTGAAGCTTGAGGATAAGTATCCTGAGCATCTATCGATACTTGTTTTAAAGAACGAATGGCCAAATATGGTGCGGATTTAGTACCATATGTAACGGTTTTTAAAGTATAAACTAATAGAGGTTCGTCGGGGTTGGATCTCCAAAATATTTGTTGCAATGAACAATCATCCGGATGTACTAAAACCTGCCTGTACATCTTTGTGATATCAGCGCATACTACGAATTCATATTGCCTGAATCTAATTAATAGATCTGTAATATCATTCTGACATGCTGGGTCTTTGAACTGGATGTCATTTAGAGATAACCCTGAGTCAGTGACAGCAGACCCATTAAAAACAACTCTTAACTTAGTAGTTTTGCTATCTGGTCGTAATACACCGTGATGTGGTAAAAAATATAAATTCATTTTTGAACT
>VTPC01004662.1:67384-102670 GCA_011009095.1 Ignelater luminosus
TATCTCAATATCATTTCCAAATTTAGAAAGTTCCATATGCCCTAGATTAATGTATTCTTCCATAAACTTAATATAAGCATTCTTTAATTGCACATTTTGATTTAATTTACGTTCTAAATTTAGGAATCTCTTCATCGCCATTTGTTTTGAATCACCTAACTGATTACGTTGAATCTTTAAAGGAATTCTTACCACAAACCGGCCCTCACTGTTTCGTGAATAAGTTTCAACAATATATGATTCACATAACTTGTCTTCATCTTTCTTGAAGGACAAATTAGAATCAACCTCTGCAATCTCCCAAAATTTACTAAGATCTCTATCTAACTCTTCATTTGTAATTTTAATAAAATTACAGTATGTTTTAACCATTCTTTGATTTACAGTGCCCGATACTATTCAACCTAACGCAGTGTTTTGTAAAATGGGCATGTTTTTTCCTATCTTAAGACTTTCAGTTCTCGATAAATCCCAAAACAATTCAGAACCTATTAAGAGATCAATATCATCTGAAATATTAAACTTGTTATCTGCTAAATTAGTGTTTTGTGGAATCTTCCACGAAGAAATATCTATATTCTTCACTGGTAATCTATCTGTAATTTTGGCAGGTACAATTAAGCAAGTGATTTCTGTTTTAAAATCTGAAACTCTTGATTTAATTGCTAAATTGCAGGTATAATTTAATTCAGTTCCTACTTGATTGATTCCTACAATGGAAACTTGTGCCTTTTTCTGAGGCAAATTTAACTTATTTGCAAATCTGCTAGTTATCAGATTTGACATTGAACCGCTATCTAAAATAGCTCTACATCTATGGTAATTACCATACTTATCTGCTACCAAAATTATAGCAGTTGACAATAATACAACATTATTTACATGTTGACTTGAAATTAAGGAAACCTGCATATCATTGCCATCTATGATACCCTGATCATCTTTATTAGATGCTACCATTGGTACATCATTCTTTTCATTATGCAACAATAAATTATGTTTCTTTGAACATTTTTCGCAAGCCTTTGATCTACATTTTGCAACCCAGTGCCCATAACAAAGACAATTCAAACACAGTTTTAATTCTTTAACCTTTGCTAATCGTTCAGCTATACCTAAATTTAAAAATTCTCTGCATTGTGTTATTATATGACTGTTTACAAAAATTACAAGTTTTATTCTTTTGTTGTTTTGTTCCTAACAATGTCGCTGTCTTTCTATTATCAATTTTACAAGTTTCTTTTGTTTTTGAATGATTTAATTCCAAAGTTTCAAGAAAATCTGACCTATTGTTCAGAAATGTTTTTAAATTATCTAATGTGGGACTGTCCATTAATCCTTTATCTTTTTCCCATTCTTTTATTGAATTTGGGTCAAGTTTTGTGTAAATTAGATATATTAAAATGGATCACACTGTTTTACAGGTTGCTCTAGTGCTTCTAAAGCCCTCAAATGTTTGAACACAATATCTACTAAACTTCTAATCATACGAGCTGATTCCTTAGTTGCAGCTTCTACCTCTACTATTGACTTAATATTATTTTGAATTAAAAGTCTTTTATTGTTGTATCTTTCACAAAGTAAATTCCAAGCTAAATTATAATTTTGTGATGTAAAATCAATAGATTGTATTACATTTAATGCATCACCATGCAGTGAAGCTTTCAAATAGTGAAATTTTTGAATACTTACTATTGAATGATTGTTATGAATCAGTAATTCGAAAGTATCTTTAAATTCCAACCATTCATTAAAATTACCTCCAAATTTTGGAAGGTGTATTATAGGTAGCTTAATTGGTTGCATGAAAGATTCCTGCATACCTTGGTGCATGCTTGCCGGGATTGAATGTTTCAAAGTAGTACCTTCTAAAATTAAATGCTTGTCACTACTTGACTTTGGAATATGTTTTTCCACAAGGGTTTTACCTAAAACTACATTTTTTACATAAATGTCATAATAACTAGAACGTAACTTATGCTGTTTCTGAAGTTTATCATCTGCTACTAAGCATTCAGTATTAATTGAACATCTTCAAATTCTAGCCTAACTGACAATTCATAGATACTCTTTTCAATATCAATATCTTTTGCTAGCTCATCTTGTATTTTTACTAAATATTGAGAAAATCTATCTAACTTATATTTTATTACTTCCCTTTTACGTAATAATCTTTGATCTTCTGACATTTTAGCAAATGATAAATATTCTTCTTTTTTCTAAATCCGGTATAGAAGTACCAAAATGTTTCTAAATCCGGTACAGAAGGACCAAAACGTAATGGACTGTAAATATTGGCTTATTCTTTCAATTAAAAACTACAATCTTCCATTAAGAATATAAATTGTAATTTTTACATTTGCCATTTTTTTTACATCAACAACAACATAGCAACAATAAACAAAAACAAACTTATCTGTATTAAATTCATTAACAAAAAATAGATAATACTAATACCTTTTTACTAACAACTTTATTAGTTAATTATTATTTTTAATTTTTATTAGTTGTTTTGATCATGAATTTGAAATGAAAATAATCATTTGCCATCCTAATATCGCAAAATGAATAGATTTATTAAACGAAAACATGATGATGAGCGAACTATCAATGATGAAGCAAGTACAAACGGAAGTAGTAATAATTATGCTACTGTAAATTACGACTCATACACGAGATAAAATTATACGACGACGAATATTTAAGTTTCGGATTTCCATAAACCGATGTGAAAGACTGTCAAATTCCACAATGTATTGCATGTGGAGAAAAATTGCTGAATAGCTCAATAGTTTCTGCGAACTTGAAACGCGATTTTAATACCAAGCATGCCAATCTTGCTTTAAAAATTTACATAAAAACCATGATATTTTTTAAACTAAAAACCTGAGATTTTTTTCACTTCTTGAACGTATTCTGCAAAAGCTACAGAACAGATCTCCGTTAGAAAAATTTAAAAATTGTTAATCTCCACTTTCTTATAAACAATCAAAAATTGGTAAAATTTCTTTAGTTAACAAAAGCATAACTAATAAACAAATTGTGGGAAAAATGTTTTTCCAAAGGATTATTGTTCATTCATGTATCCCAATAATACCTGAATTTTTTTATTCCTTGATATTTATATTTAATAGGTAAAAAAAAATTTTTTGTCAAAGAGAGCAAACAGCGGGCGCGGCGGCCGGATCACGCGTTTTTAGCCCTATTTGCACCTCCAAATTAAAATTATAAATATTGGTGGTATAATTTCGGGAGTTAGGACTTTTTTGTGCAAAATTTCATGCTCTTTAAGGATCTTTTTTTTGATTTCGGATATTTGCAATATTCTCCGAGATATTTGCAGAAAACGAAACCCCTTTTTTTGTTTTTTACTAATTTGTTTATAACTTTTGCAATTTTTTGCGCGAGACTTCGAAATATTCGAAAAGTTTCTAAATGCCATTCCGAATAGAATGACATCTCGATCATAATTTTTGGTAAAGTCAGGCAAAAAATAGCCGAAATGGAACTTATGAACCGCACTATTAAACTACACAGCCATTATGTTGCATTTGTATTGAAAAGAATGTTTTGGGTGCACCAGGACACAATTAATTTATTTTTAAAGCTCTTACCAAGTGCTAAATCCGTTCTTTGCGATCATCTCAAGTTTGAAACAAAGTAGGTAATTGGAATATTTGTTAGCAGCTAACATGAATATGTTTAGGGAAGGAAATTTCTGGATGCCTAAAGTTTGCCGACTTCATCCTCTGTAAATTCATGTTTAAAGAAACAACCTTAGTTATTAGCATAGGTTAAGTTTACATTTCATGCTGGAGCGTTATGTTAGTGTTTAAAGTTTTCCAATGTTTCTGTTGCTGGTCTTAAAGCATTTGCGCGTTTTATCACTACAATTTGAATATTATGCTGTTTGGAATTTCGATTTACTCCTAATGCATAAAATTGTAAATTTTTCCAGTAATTACGAAAAATACAATTTCGAGTGAACAGGATACTTATAAAAAACATTCATCTTTAAGTAATTTACTATTACTGTTCCATATTCATTCAGCCTTCAAGAATAACCTGTTTTAATGCAATAACATATTATTGTTTACAAACATCTTTTATTGTTTCCACGAGCAGATATTACAAAAATAAAATCGCAAAACAAGTTATTTGATATTAATGTGTGTTCGATTTTTCTGAAAAAATATTGCCTGTCTTTGTATTGCAGACTGGTTTGCTTTGAACTTTTATTTTGTTTTAACAAGGTTGTTCTTGTTTGTGTCAAGAGTATACATTTAAATGCATTTTATAAAAACACTACTATTTTCATCACCATTCATGTTGATTGACTTGTAGTAATATACCAGCAGTAATTATATATTAAATGCTGTTTAATCAGACAGAATAGATTAATTATTAACATTTTTGTTTTTTTATATTTAATTACAACTAAAACGATTTACATCTTAAAACTAAGTATTTAATATTTCTTTGCTTTACTTTTAACTTACCTGATTTTCATTAAGTTTTGACTTAAGGCTGTTAAGGGCCAGAAAAAACAAACGAGTAAATACATATTAAGAAGCTTTCGGAAACTAAATCATATTTGCAAAAAAATTTAAATCTCTGTCATGGTCTCGTGCTTAGAGTTCAAAGCAAATCCCCACATCTAAACAAAAAAAATTTAAACAAATAATATTTGTGTGCCCAAATCATGACCATGACTTTTTAAGACAAATAAATTAATTGAAAGCTTTTTATGTTTCCTCAAGGTTTTATTAAATTTTTGTTAAAATTGATTACAAGTACGTACAATATTAATATTATTGCAGAGAAAACTAATAAAATCTAAGAGTTGCATTCATAGTTTATCTTCCATTAGGGATTTTCTTGCACCTACCAAGACGTTCTAGTCGAACATCTATGTAAAACAACAAAATGTGTAAGATCTTAGAATATCTTCATGTTCATTCGTCCACACTTACTTATACCACAGTTCTGGGCACATATCAGTTTGTATTTGTTAAAATATGATTCTCCATTTGATCCACACACAGGATCATAGTGCGATAAAGTTCTGCAATCATTTACGCACCTCTCTAATTCTATTGGAGACAAAACACTATTTGTTTCCAATAAAGACTCAGTGCTCATGTTTTTAAGGTAACGTGAATTAACTCGTTTTGGAAATATAGGAACGGTTTGAGAGAATAAGATGATTGCTACAACAAAATAAGAAAAATGAAAATGTACAATGAAATAATATAAAAAGTAGACGTACCAGACAGATAAATAGCCACGCTCATAAGCATCATTTTTATCATAAGGTTTCACTAGTTGAAAAACGCACAGACAGTAAGAAGTTTCAATTAAGAAACTGTTGGGGCACACACCTTTGCTTTTGATGCAGAAACAAGGATATATTTTTTCAGAGAATTTTACATTTTTATATTTACCACCGATAAGAAAGTTACTAAAATAACAAATTAGAATGCACATTTTATTTTCCTTTCCTCTTTGTATTTAATCAGAGGAAATATGTGCTTAAATGGAGTTACCCACGGCAGAATTTAGAAATTTATTTCCAATACCTATTCCAGTTTATACTAAGACAGTATACCAATCAATCTCTATTAAAGGAGACTTAAGTCTTTTTAAATAAAAGATACTTAGTACTTACTAATGTACAAAGATTTTAATTTCGTAATTGAGGAAATTCATTTGAAATAAATATTAGTTTAATGTGATTTTTCAGGAAACTTTGCAAATATTTATAATCTGTAGATATGGCCGGAATTACTACCGATGACTAACGTATTACATAGCTGTGAACAATTCTTTGAGTATTTCTTTTTTAATAAATAATTCATTCCAAACATAAGTTTGCATAAAAATTACAAAATGTAATTTACACATATGTAATATATTTAACTTGTTTTTCATATCCTGTTTTACTCTGCTTAATTTGGCTAGAAAAGTTAATTGATTGTTGCTATAATTCTGATTATTAGCTTTTCAAATAAAATTAACAAAAAATGTGAGTAAATAATTTGCCAGTTTTACCTGAATATTGGTCATATGATCATAAGTAAAATTAAAAAACCTTTAAACACAATACCTACTGAAATATAGTTAAGTCAAGTCTTTTTATTTACATACTACATATGTTATCGAAAAACCACATCAAGCAGGACAGCCATCTTATTACCATTTTTACTTTTGTTCTCTTTAGTCGTTCTAGGATATTTAAAAAAGTTCTCGTCTTATTGAAGACTTTAGTCCTTGCATGGTACTACAATTTAAAAGATATGCTTATGCGCTTTGGATATCTCGTCTCTTTCTTACTTCTGATGTCACTCGGTGAAAAAATGTCACATTCACCTTTCTCGCAAATGGAAAGATCATGCATTCTTCTTTTCAATGAAATTATTATTTAATATTACACAAAAGATGGAGAGTGTGGTGTATCCACTGTGACTTAGGCGGAAGTAACAGAAGTCTTTGGTCAGAGCTAGATATTAGCATTGATAAAACATGGTTTGAGAACTCACATAATGGTAAACTAGTTTATGTATTTGCCGATACACCACACAAGATCAAGCTTTTTGCTAAATCATTTTATTGACTCAGGTTTTGTAATTGATGGTAAACATGTCACGTCTACACCAATCGTGCATCTTCTACACAACATTAATCAATTTGACCTCAATATGGCTCACAAAATTAATAAAATCTATCTAACTGTAAAAGGCGCAGAACGACAAAAAGCCAAATTTGCTACAAAAGTATTTTTTCATACAATAGCAAAGGCAGTATCCAGAATAGGTTCTTTAGGTGTTTGTGACTCCAATAACAACTGGTTACAATGTCAGACTTTCTGAAAACTACAAATAATTGGTTTGATGTTTTCAATAGTAAAGTTAGTCAAACTAACTCCCGAAGCAGAATGAAAGCTTTAGAAGATCATGCCATTTTGGATAAAATAGTCGCTGTTGTGAGTGCAATGAGAAATATTAATTGTCTTGCATGACTGCCTTTCTAAGGTGGAAAGTTGGAAAGTTTTTTGTGAATCATCCATTTTTTTGGAGGTTTGCATGACCATACAAGTGCGCTATAGCCTTAATATTGTCTCAGAAATTATTTATTAGGATGAAATAACGAGGTGATATCTGAATCAGCTAATGTTAGACAAACAGATGATGCAGCTAACATTGTTACCTCCAGTATGCATGATAATTTACAAATAACTCCACAGATGGCATTGCTGTTGTGACTCGACCAATGCCGAGTAGATTAGAGATTCCAAATGATATTACATGTGAATTGGTTATGGAAGACTTAAATCTACTTGAATTGAATAGAGTGGGGACTTTGGCAGGATTGATTGCTTTCAAGCTTAAGCATAAAGTTCTTGAATTTGTATGCAGTGACGACAATGATTCATTATCCTGGATTAATCATTTATTAGCGAGCAGATTAAGGAAACCAAAAGATGAATTCATACAAAAAGTTAGAGAATTAGGTGCTATATTTGATGTAATGAACAGAAATTCTTTAATGTCAGGCAAAATTACATTGCACGCCTTATTCAATGTTCAGAGCAAGTACATTTGAGTAGCAGTGTAAATCAATTATTTTAGAAGTGTAAAATGTATGTTAGGATATAAAAGCTAAACTATAATATTAAAGAAAAATCTAAAATTAAAAATAGGAAATTTTGTAAAATTACAAATAATCAAGTTGTTTAATAAACTCTATTGGTTTTTTGTTGTTTCTTTCCTTGCACTTACTGTTGTGACGTAAAATTCAAAGTTAACGTGCTAACCTTAAAAAATAATTTAACAATCAGAATATTTTACATTCTATAAGTTAAAGTGCTAACCAAAAAACTGGAAGCTCCTAAATTGCGGTTGTGAGATTTTATACAATGAAGGAGCCTTAGTCTATCTTTATATCAGCTGGCCATAATCTCTTTAGTCTTCGAGCATGTGCTAGTTGTAGTAAAGGCTGAAAAATTTCGTTGGGATGAATTCACATTTTTCATGGTGTTTGGTGTATCTGTCATTGATTACCTCTTTGATAAAGGGGATTTTCAGGTCCATGAATTGTTGAGTTTGACACACACCAGGGTGCGTTTGTAATCATACGTAATACTTTCGACTGGCTCCTTTGATTAGATTTGCTTGCGCATCCTCAGACTTCAATTCCATACATCCATATTGACTTGATTATAGTGCTGTATATTAATAGATCGTTTTCCAGGCTTAAGCTTGAGTTCATCCTATTTTAACTAGTAGAGATCTTTAACTTTCATATCCATCTGCTTTTTCTTCTTGGTTAGGTGCACTTTTCAACTAAGTCGAGAATCTAAATGCATGCTAAGGTACTAGGAAGAAGTAGTTTTAGGAATTAGTTTGTTGTTAATATATATTGGTAGACAATGATCGTTTCTAAAAAGGAAACCAATGTGGTTGGATTTGGTCTCATTTATTCTGCTATATTTTCGTGTGTGTTCGCGTTGTAGCGTAAGTGCTTTCTAATACATTACAGATATAATTTCAAGACTGTAACTACTTTTTGTTGTTCTAAATACTTTAATCTTTAATCTGACTTTCTTAAAAGTTAATTAAATAAATGTTTTAATGAATCTTTTATGACCTAAGGTTTACTGTCCTGTACACCTACAGGGCATTAGGAAAATAGCATTCTACTGTAGTGTTGTTTTAGGCGTTTTACGTTCCATGGAGCCTTATCTATGATGGAAGATGGTATTATTGAAGCTGATACAATCACATTACTGCCACCTAATAATGATTCTGATGATATTACCGATGAAGATGATGTAGATATAAGTAATTTACCTGCAAGTCAGATGCAGGATCAACTTGAAGCAAGATACAGGAGCACAGAAGAAGAATAACAATCTGAAGATGATATATCACTAAACGAAAACAAAAATAGACAAGTGAAAAAGAGAAAAATCTATCAGGACATAGAAAGAGATTTACCATCCGATGATTATACTTTCTCAATACACGAGAAAGATGTTCTTTTCATCAAAAGATCTCCATCTAAACTTTTCTAAGACATCTTGCAAGCAATTGTTACTGAAACCAATCGTTATTCGCAACAAACAAACAAGAACGTAACTGTTGATTTGTCAAAAATAAAATGTTTTTTTAGAATATTAATACTTCAGTAAATATATACCTGTTGCCCGACAAAGGATGTTATGGGAAAAATTAAAAGATACTCATAATGCTCTCGTATCTGATCCTATATCACGAGACAAGCTTGATCACATCATGTCACATATACATCTGTGTGATAATGCAAAGCTTGAACAAAACGATAAATTAGCTAAACTTAGACCTTTGTTTGAGCATCTAAACAAGAAATTTTTGGAATATGCATTTTTTGAAGAATATCACAGCATTGATGAGGTAGTGGTTCCTTACGACTTGATATAAACAATACATGGAAAATCAATATGGTACGGATTCAAACTATGGTTTGAGCACTAGCAAGGAGTAACTACTTATGTAAGACAAATGTATAAATCTTTGAGAGTAGCTTCTTCTATAATACTAAGCTACGCTGATAGATTTCGAGAAAAATGGGCAGACTTAAGGTTTTATTTCTTCTTTGATTACTTTTTCTCTTCAGCAGGCTTATTGGAAGCGCTAGAAGGAAAACAAATTGTGGTACTAAAACCATTCGAGAAAACCGCATTCTAAGCAGCACATTGAAAGACTCAAAGCTTACGAAAAAGGAAAAATGTGAAGTGTACGATTATTGAAAGGTGATGAATAAAAATGTTATATTCGTAAAATGGAACGACAGTAGTATCGTAACATTAGGATCAAATGTAAGTGGGGTCCATCCTCTTTATTCGGTCAGAAGATAGATAATAACTGTAGATCAGCCTCATCTGGTAAAGCTAAGTATCTAAGAGAAATTCGGTTCGTATGAACCGACCAGATCAAAATATTATCCGGTACAAAATATCAATTTGTGATAGAAAGTGGTATTCCCCCTTAATTTTTAGTGCATAGACTTGACCGTTAATAATGCCTGGCAGATCCATAGAAAAAAAAAAGAGGGGAACCATAAGTCAGCTTTGGAAACTGTTTTAGAGGAAAATAAAAATGAGTTAATGCATCAGATAGGAAGACCATTCACATTCCTAAACCAATTAAAATACGATCTACTAGCTCACTTAGTAGTTCTTCAAACACAACAGACAAGATGTGAATTTTGTTATGAAGAAAACAACAAGGAGGTGCTTGAAATGTGATCAGGGTGTACATGTTAAGTGTTTTGTAGATTTTAATGATCATTAGGAAATAATTCTATAGCATTGTATTTTCCTGGTGTCCTAAATGTAGGACACTTCTAAATGATGATTGTTAAAAAACATTTTGCAACAAAAACCGTCTTAGTATATTTCTTGGCTCGTAGTAACACTAGAAACTAATAATTAAATGTAAGTAAGACACCCTTTATCACAAAAGCAGGAAAATTCCAGTTTAAAGTCCTCCCATTTGGCCTTAAAAATGCTCCAGCAATTTTCCAACGTATTTTGTCAAACCTAATTAGAAGAAATAATTTAGACAAATTCTCTATCAATTATATTAATGACATCTTGATATTTTCCAAAACATGGGCAGAACACCTTCAACATATCGCACAATTACTTCAAGCATTAATGGATGAAGCCCTTAAAATTAACCTGGTGAAGTGCATTTTCGCTGCCCAATCAGTAAAATATCTTGGCCACTTTATTCAGCATAACAAAGTCTCTCCCGCACAGGAAATCTAGTTGGCATTAAAAATCTTAAGAGACCAACAGATAAATCTGGTGTTCGAAGTATGCTGGGTTCCATTAACTTCTATCTAAAATATATTGAAAACAGTTCACAGAAGTTTGAACCACTTCATAGATTACTAAGAAAAAATGTTGAATTTCAATGGCCAGAAGAATGAAAAATTGTTCCAGCTAATAAAAGATTATCTCTGCTCTTCTCCTATTTTATCGATTTATGATGTAGATAAAGATATACGAGGGCTGTTTGACGGAAGTGTGACATTTCAATAAAAAACAGGTTTAGCCTAGATTTTTTTTATTATTTTTCAACATAGTTCCCTCCAAGTGCTACACACTTAGTCCAACGACTTTCCAATTTCTTTAAGCCGTCTGAGAAATGTTCTTTTGGCAACTCGTCAAAATAGGTCTCCGTTGCAGCAATAACCTCTGCATTTGATGTGAATTTTTTTCCTGCGGGAGATTTTTTCAAATTCGGAAATAAAAAAAAGTCGCTTGGGGCCAGATCCGGTGAGTATGGTGGATGGGGAAGCAATTCGTAGCGTAATTGTACCAATTTAGCGGTCGCAATTGCGGATGAATGAGATGGGGCGTTGTCGTGATGAAAGAGCACTTTCTTACGTGCCAAATGTGGGCGTTTCTTCTTTAAGATAACATCAAAACGGGTCAATAAATCAGCATAATATTGGCCAGTTATTGTTTTACCCCTTTCCAAATAGTCAATATGGATTATGCCTTTAGAATCCCAAAAAATAGTCGCCATAACCTTATTAGCCGAGTGACCAATTTTAGTCTTCTTTGGTGCACGTTCGTCTGGTGAAATCCACTGTTTCGACTGTTCCTTTGTCTCAGGGGTGTGGTGGTGGATCCAGGTTTCGTCAACAGTCACATATCGGCGAAAAAACTCAACTGGATTACGTTGTAACATGACCAAACATTGATTTGAAAGTTGAACACGAATTCTCATTTGGTCCACTGTGAGTAATCGCGGCACCCATCTTGCTGATACCTTTTTCATATGCAAATGTTCGTGTAAAATATTATGCACCCGTTCGATTGAGATGCCAACAGCATCAACTATCTCGCGCACTTTCAAACGTCGATCAGCCATTACCATATTATGGATTTTGTCAACGATTTCCTTAGTAGTGACCGTTTGTAAGGGCCCGGAGCGTTCACCATCATCAGTGCTCATACGGCCAGTTTTAAATGAATTAAACCACTTGGAAACCATTCCATGCGATGGAGCAGATTCACCGTAATATTTCCGTAATTTCTCCTCAGTTTCTTTCACTGTTTTTCCACGTAAAAAATAATGTTTAATTAAAACACGAAATTCACGTTTTTCCATATTTACAAAATAGCACAAACTTAATTGATTTCTATAACTGTCAAATGTATACTATTTCACAGATTGACATGAAATTTGGAGGTTAAGCCTCTAAAAGACTGACGTATATGCTAATGTTTTCGATTTACCGATATCAGCGCCATCTAGCGGAAAGTCACGCTTCCGTCAAACAGCCCTCGTATATATCGAAACGGATGCGAGTTATAAAGGACTGGGTACTACTTTAAAACAACCACAAATGGATGGTAAACTTCACCCTGTTGCCTATTTTTTCAAGAAAATTGTCGGAAGAAGAGAAGAAAATGGATGTTATTCATTTAGAATGTAAAGCTATAAAGGATGCAATTAACTACTGGCAATATTATTTAATAGGACGGTCTTTTACGGTATGCAGCGACCATAAACCATTAGAAAATCTTAAAACAAAATCATTAACTGACGAAATATTAAGTGATTTGGTTTATTATTTATCTCAATTCAATTTCAAGATCATCTACCAGAAAGGGAAAGAGAATATCGTGGCAGACCTTTTATCACGGTATCCCGTTCTGGAATACTTTGAAAATGACGATGCGATTACAGTTGTAAATTTAGTAGAATTAGTTGACATTGTAAATGATCAAAAATGCAATATTAATGAACTGAGATATGCAAAGAGAACCGAAGTACACCGAGACATTATTTTTAAAAAATTAAGGGACAAGCCTAGAATATTTGTCTCAGTTGAATTTAGAAAAAAGTTAATAAAACTCATCCATGAGACTTATGACCATATTGGCATTTCTCAAATGCTCGCTACAATCAGACCATTTTACTACTTTAAAAACCTCGATAATTTAGTTAGTGAATTCTGTAAAAAGTGTTCAACATGCATTGAAAATAAAACACGCTGCAGTAGAATAATTGGCCTAATGTCAAAACTAGGACCAGCCAAGGAACCTTTTGAAATTATGTCTATTAATACCGTTGGTGGTTTCGGTGGAACTCGATCAAATAAAAAGTTCATGCATATCCTGGTGGACCATTTTACTAGATATGCCTGGATTTCCACATTAGGAACTCAAAGTGCCCGTGATTTTATAGACCTCATTGCTTCTATAACAACAAAAAATAAAATTAAAATCATAGGAGCTTATCAATACACTGGTTTAAACTCTGAAGATTTTAAGACTTATCTTGATAAACGAAACATTCAGTTGATTTTTACCTGCATCGATTGTCCACAATCTAACTGTTTAAATGAAAGACTTAACCATACACTTGTGAACAGAATAAGATGCAAAATAAATTCTGATGGTGAAAAAAGAGCTTGGTCTACTATTGCCGAAGAATGCGTGATTGATTATAATAAGACACTTCATTCAGCTACAAAATTCCAACCTCTGTACCTATTAACCGGAATCCATTCTACAATATGCCCAATTAATAACCACAGCCCACTAACTCTGGCGGAAGATAGAACACAGGCATTCTTCAACTCCATGACAAACTTTTACATGAATAAATTACGAATTGATAAGACTCGAACCTATCATGAATTTAAAGTTGGAGATCAAGTCTACGTAGGAAACGGAAGCAAACTTAATCGACGGAAAATGGATAAAGTGAGGATTTTGAGTCGGATCTCACCATTATTTTATGAACTTGATTGCGGGAAGCGAAAGCAAATATCCAATTATTTTCATGTCAATAAGTTGTCCCTTTGCCTTTCTGACTAAAATGACTTGGGAGGGGGGGGGTGTAAGTTGGTATGTGTCACATGACAGTTCTGTCAAAAGTCTAATGAACATTTATTTATTTATTTAATAATAGTAGAAACGTGTAATTTAATTATTCTTTGCAGGTATGTTAACTTATGGTGCTTTATTTTAATATTGTAATTATAATTCTTTGCAGAATAATAAAATCAGTTGGAAAACGATCTTACATATATTATAAATTTTGTTTTATAAAGTTTTACGGTTAATATGCACAATGCAAACTGAGACGTTGAGGCAATAAAATTTACAAATTTTATTCAAATTTTGTCAAAGACTGCATCGATTAAGGTTAGGAGAAGAAAACAAATTTATTATATCTTACATACAAAATTTCTCTAAAAATGGATTTTTTAAATATTCAAATATTTTGGACGTACCGAATAAATAAGCAGTTACAGAAGTCATTTCTACAGCAAAATATTACCTCGAAGACTTCTCAATAGGAATTAAAAATCTAACCTACTGTACTGTCTTTTAATAGTCTTGAAACAGAGAGGACAAGCTTCTCTGTAATATGCTGTTCTTAGTTCAATCAAATATTTTTTAAAAAAAAAGTAAATGAGATGGTAAGGATTTGGTTTTTCTGTTGCTGTATTGGCTACATCGTAGTATCAAGTGCTATTAAACGAACACAGTATTACTTGTACATCAATTGTTTATAAATACCTATTCAATTTTTATAAAGACACAAAAATATAATTATATCAGCGAAACGAAGTGTTGTTACAAACAGCAAGATTAAAACAAGTTTAAAAAATATTAAATGTTGATCCGTGTCATGGTTTGAAAAGCCATTATTCTAGTTTCTTTCTCAATTTAATACCATTCACACGTATCACCATAAGCAACAACATCAGAATATTTGGAATTTCCATAATTGTAATTAATACCTTCTTCTTTAATTCAAACAAAATTATGACTTAATTATTATTCCCGTTTACCTTCAAATGCAAATAAAACCTAAAGGCATATACTGTTTGAACCACACTAGAAAAACCATCGAAAAAATATACGAAGAATTGAAATGTACCAGGAAAATAAGTATTTCGAAGAAACAAAGTATGAGGATTGGTGTACAAGAAATTGACGTGTGAGGAAAATGATTTACGAGTAACTAACCCAGACTTCAAGGTCGAAAAAATTGTTGCTTACATCCTGAAGTGTCACGTAAACGATAAATATTTATAATTTATCAAAATAAAACACTATTCCACTTAAATATTACCTCAAAATGTATTCGTCTGACGCGTTTCGATATTACATTATCATTTTCAAAGACATAAACAAACAAGTTGTCATACTAACCAGCTAACTTGATCCAAGGTCCAACTAAGAATATGATTTTCATTCTTCACCCAACACATGCAGTAACGGCAATTTTATTAGGTCAATCGGTGAGTGAGTTTGGACGATTGATTTTAATTGTCATCTTCTATGTCATTCCATCACAAATCATTCAATTTAAGAAAAAAATGTATCTCCCACTGTTTTGTTTCTTTCACATTTAATCTCATTTGTTAGACCTTTTAAGACTTAACCTCTTAGTCAAGTTTCTCACTAGTACAACTGTTTGGAATGTGTTCTGTATTGGAAGGAGTTACTACATTTCTTGATGGTAGGCATTTAGCATCTTCTATATCTTCTTCATGCTCTTCGTCATTGAAATCATGTTCTTCTTCGCGGCTATCTGCAACAGTTTCCGGTTCAGGTGGCGATGGTACATTGCTTGGAGTTTCTTCAATAAACTGTGTCTTGACAAAAGGAAGGGCAAAGTGCATTGCTCCCAACAACTAATACGGTTTCTTGTTTCTTCTTGCCGTTCCTCTAGGTGGGAGATTATCATCACAGTTGCGCTGATGTAAAGTGTTCTATGTTGTAAAATAGGTGGTGCAGTTTCATGCAATCGGTTGCATTATCGCACGCAATCAGTTGCATTGCAACTGGTCGTGCAAATGAGAAACCTGCCTTAAATATCTTTGAAACATTTTTAATTACAGAGTTTATTAGGAATTTAAATTTGAAACACCAGTCAAGCTGTTTATAATGTAAACATTTTAATTAATTTTGTATCGAAGCATCAATAAAAATATTGCTCTGTTTTACCAAGCACAATTATTAAAAGACCAAGTCAAACCCAATCCAAAACGTAAACTTCTCAAGATTATCGTTGAAACTCTCATCGAGTCAAAATCGCAATGTCAGAAAGCACAAAAGAGTTGAAGTCAAAACTTTGCTTAAACGACAAAAACCTTTGTCCTGCTTACACCCTTAAACAGCTTGATTTCAATGTCACGGCATACACAACGAACAACAATTTTGTTAAAAGATTAAAATAGATTATGTTTGGGGAGGCTTCTTAATTATAAGAATAGTTTATTTTATAGCTTTTATTATCTTACAACAATCTTTCATACAGCCTACAGCATACAACTCTATCGGACCTCTTGCGAGCGGGGAGAGGGCAAGTGCTGTCACATTTCCATGTTGCCAGCTCTCACTACATCCCCTTCTTTAAGATTAAGCCTTAACATAATCTTTAAACCAACTGGGAGGCTTTCTAAGTCTCTTAGCCTCAATTGATTTATTGACACATTCTGTTTCTTGTTCTTGAAAGTTTTCCACTTTTACACTAATACTATCATTATCTCGTATTACCTCTCTATTTTCTAAATTAACATTATCATCTTGATTAACAACTGTAACATCAAGATTTTCCCGTTCTTTTTCTACAGTCGCATTTGTTTGCCTTAAACTATCTGTACTAGTATCTATGAATTGACTTTTATTTGAAGAAGGTGCTGGTACTAAATGTCATCGATTTCTACGATAATTTGTATCGTCGCATTTAATTAAATAAGATCTTGGACATTTGAATGTGGCTGCCACACCAACAACTTTCCCGTATTTTCTTAAATCTTGCACCCAAACTCTATCCCCTTCTTTAAGAATAGAAAGTTCTTTAACCTTATGTCTTTTATTGTAGTTCTTTCTTTGTTTTTCTTTTCTTATTTCTAGTTTAGAATGAAATTGTTTTTTATTGAATGACTTTTTAATATTTAATGATGGAACTGTTGTTCTAACTTTTCTACACATTACTAGTTCTGCAGGAGAAAATCCTTGTTCTAAGGGAGCTGATCGATAAGCTAATAATCCCTCATATATATCCTCTGATTTCTTAATTAAATTTTTTGCAATTTTGACTGCTGCTTCTGCGCACCCATTTGATTGACTATAATATGGACTACTAGTTACAAAATTAAATCCATAAGGTTTTGCAAATTCTCTAAATTTACTTTGAAATTGTGGTCCGTTATCAGTTCTAACTGTTTTTGGAATGCCAAATCGAGCAAAAACTGCTTTACAATTTTGTATTACACATTCTTCTGTTAGATAGTTTAATTGAAGTAACTCAAAGTATTGAGAATAATAATCAACTATTATTAAGTACCATTTACCTTGTGCTTTAAGTAAATCCATACCTAATTTCTCCCAAGGCTGATCAGGGATTTTCTCCTTTACAAAGGGTTCTTTTTGATTTGTCCTATTTTCCACACAAGTTGGACAAAATTCAACTTAAGTATGTAATTGTGTACTTAATCCTAACCACCAAACTGATTCTTTAGCCCTAGCTCTACACTTATTAATTCCTAAATGACCTTTGTGTAACTGTTGCAACACATACATCTGTAATGGTGGAGGTATTATAATACGATTTGCTTTTAATAAATAACCTTTATTATATGAAATTTCAGATCTATACTGATAATAAGATTGTAGATCTTTTGATAATTTGGTTCTATCTGGCCAACCATTGGTACAGAATTCTTTTAATTGTTTACAAATTGGATCTTCTGTTTGAAATTGTTGGATCCTATCTAAAATATTTTGAGCGATAGAAATATTGCTAACTATCATATTCACATGTGCTTCAGTTGTTTCAAGCAATTCTTCGCCTATTTCATCTTTATCTACTTCTAATGGATTTCTTGAAAGACAATCTGCTACTACTAATTGTTTTCCTGGAAGATATTGTACTTTATAATTATATTTCATGAGACGTATTCTAAACCTTTGTAAACGTGGTGTTAATTCGTCTATATTTTTTTTCATTAATATCTGAACTAACGGTTTATGATCGGTCTCTAAAATGATCGGAATACCTAACACATATTCTTGAAACTTTTCTGTAGCCCAAGTTAATGCTAATGTTTCCTTTTCAATTTGAGCATACATGCGTTCAGTAGTTGTTAATTTTCCAGATGCATAACTTATAATTTGCCTGGTACCCGTATCATCTTCTTGCATTAAGGCACAACCTATCCCGTAAGATGAGCTATCTGCACTAACAATAATTTTCTTTGTACAATCATAATGAGCTAAACACGGAGCTTTTTGTAAAAGACTTTTTATTTTGTTAAATGCAGTTTTCTGATCAATATCCCAAATGAATAATTGATTTGCCCTCAGTAAACTATTTAATGGTTCTAATTCCCTGCTTTTATTTGGAATGTATCTACCAACAAAGTTAACTAAACCTAAAAATCTTGAAAGTTCAGTTTTATTCTTTGGTTTCGTAAACTTACTTATAGTTTCAATTCTGCTAGGCTCAATACTGATTCCTTCGGTGCTAACTACATGCCCTAAGAAATTAATTTTATTTACACCAAATACGCTTTTTGATTTGTTTATAGTAATTCCATTTTTACAGTAACGTTTTAAAACTTCTCTAAGAATCTTATCATGTTCCTCATTATCCTTTCCAAATACTAAAACATCATCTACATGGAAAAGTACATTGGTAATTCCCTCTAATGTTTGAGCTATTCTATTACTATAATACTCTGGTGCACTATTTAATCCAAAAGGACATCTTTTGTACATAAATCGCCCAAATGGTGTTATAAAAGTTGTTAAAGGTTTACTATCTTCAGTTAATTTTACTTCATAAAATCCTGAATTTGCATCTATCTTACTAAAGACTTTTGCAACTTTCAGTTGGGACGATGTATATTCAACTTTATGTATTGGAAACACTGGTCGATCTACAAACTTATTTAATTCAGTGAAACCTCCACAAATTCTTACCTTGTCACCTTTCGCAACAATTACCATAGGAGCACAAAACTTGGTAGGAAAATCTACCGGTTCTATTACATCTAATTTGATCATTCTATCCAATTCTGCTTTAACTTTGTTTAGAAGTGGAATAGGTACAATTCTAGGAGTTGTGAGTGCATGAAGTTTAGCATTTTCATTTACTTTGATCTCCATTTCTCCTTTAATTTTACCTAATTCCTTAAATACTTCTGGAAATTCTTTTTCTATTTCCACATTACCTACTATTTTAAGAATTTGTAGTTGTTTAATGGCATCGCACCCTAGAATTGGGTTTAACAAGTTATTTATAAAATATACATTTATAAATTTGCTTATTCTATTATAACATAGCTTCAATCTTGTGTAGCCCACTACTTCCAATTCATGACCATCTGGTCCACAAGCTTTTCGAATTGGCTTACTTAGCTTAATATGAGGTTTTAATTCACTAGTACACATACAAGTAATTTCAGATCCTGTATCTACTAAAAATTCTAAGTGTTTATTTAATTCTGCTACTTCTATATCTACTTTAAATTGAGAATTATTCTGAAAACCTATTCTATTTACAATTAAATCACTAGCTTGTTCTTCTACAACCTGTGTAACAAAGTTGACTTGATTTGTACAGACTTTCTCTTTTACAATTATGACAAGCAGCATTCTTAGCTTTACATTGACTTTTGGGATGTCTGTAAAAATATCCACAATACTCACAGTTCTTTTGATTGTGTGATCGTTTTCCTTGTGGCGAACCTGACTTTGGTCGACCTGGTTCGTGCTTCTCAGACGACCTCTGTGTGACTTTTGTTTGTCTTCTTCCTTCGGTTTGTACACTGTTGATTTCTTTTGAACTTCTTATCTGCCGGGACTCTTTGTTTTGCATTTCTCCTTGCCTGCACATTTGCACAGCTTGTTGCAGTGTTAGTTCACTTTTCATTTGCATTTGTTCACTTAGTCTTGCATCTGCCATTCCAATTACTATACGATCCCGTATCAGTTCTTCTTTTATTTGTCCTGGTTTCATTTGTCCGTATTCACATGATTCTGCCAATCTATGAAGGGCTGTAATGAAACTTTCTGCGGTTTCACCAGGTTGCTGAATTCGAGCATTAAATTTGTATCTTTCAAATACAACATTTACTCTCGGTTTAAAATGTTTATCGAAAGCAGCTACTAACTTTTCATACGACCATTTTTCATTTTCTCTGTTCTCTTCGGTTTGTTTGAAGGTCAAGAAAATGTCATCCGCCTTTTCTCCCATCAAATACAACATTAAGTTAGTTTTATCTTTGTCGGACTTCTTCGTTTGTTGACATAGCTTCAAATACCTTTCAAATCTTAGTTTCCATTTAAACCATGCATTCGGCTCCTGGAAATCTAATTTTTCCGGTGCTTTAAGGTTATTCAGCACAACTGCTTCTGATGCTTGCGCCATGTTTCTTCTTTTTTTTTTCTCGTACTCGTTTCTTTTTCGTTTGTTGATTTACATTTACCGGTATTTCGTTTATTTTATTGTCGCTGCCACCATGTTTGGGGAGGCTTCTTAATTATAAGAATAGTTTATTTTATAGCATTTATTATCTCACAACAATCTTTCATACAGCCTACAGCATACAACTCTATCGGACCTCTTGCGAGCGGGGAGAGGGCAAATGCTGTCACATTACCATGTTGCCAGCTCACACTACAGATTATACCTCATAAGGATCTTAGTTTAAAAGTAAAAAATTAGCTTGCTCATTTTAATGTCAAGCAAAAACTAATCACCTAGCCAGAGTAGACGCAGATAAAATTATGTAAATACGTCGTTTTCAGGATCGTTTGCGAAACTATCGCCGACTTTAACTTTAAACAATTTAGTGTTACCTTCAGTGGTCGTAATAAAAACCGATAGTTTCTCTACAGGCTGAGATCATGTATCATTCTGAATGGGTGATGCAATAATTGTAGATGGTGATGATGTTGGTGGTGATACTGAAGTGATGGCCGTGGAGCAGGTGATGTCGATTTGATGGTGTTGGTGTTAATGTTGATGATAGCAATATTAATTAGTGTGGTTGAATGAAAAAACTATTTCTTGTACCCCGCACGCAGCGTTAAAAAGAGCAGTGCACTGTTGCACAACTGAATAATTCTTGTGGTTGAGAGATGACTTCTGCGACTCCTAGCTTTACTAGAAGACGTTTTGATGGCAAAGGGTACGGGAGATTTCTACTGGTATTTCGGTTGTTCTATATAAAAAGAACCCAGTAACTGCAGTGCGTGCTTGCATCATAACACAAACAGGTTACAGAAATATAGTAACATTTGTAGCGGTATACTCTTTAGTATTTTCAGAGTAGAGATAATGCTTAGCAGATATTTCGTTATTTATTTTAGCTTATAGTTTAACATTATATTTGTGTTATCTAATTCTCCGTTAATACATTTTCTGGATCCCCTTTTTGCGTAAATGCTCTGTAAAAAGAATATGCATTAAGGTTTGTAACTTGCGTTATTCATTTATTACTTACCCTGTATACAGTGTGTCTGAAAAGTATGGCATATCCTATATATCTCTGTAAATATGCATTTTATGGAAACCTGTTTCGTATAAAAGTTGTTTAGTGTTTAGTTTTACATTACAGGGCAATACCAAAGAACTATTTTTTAAAGAAACAAAAGCGCAACGAATAATGCTTCAGTATTTTTGAATGAGAAAGTATCTCTTTATTGTACTCATTTGATAGAGAATGTCTTTCTCTTTTCAATGATGTAAAACTTTGATACACTTGCATAAGTAAATTTTGATTAAAACGCAACAAATTGTTAGAAAGTTTATTTCAATATTCATCTGTTACGAATTGAAGATTTTGTATAACTACCCTCTACAGTTCATAGAAGGTGTTCAAAGTGTGCACCATTTACAGCTTGGCAATGATAAAGTCGTCTTTCAAATTGGTTTACTGCATTTTAAATCGTTTCTGGTGTGATAGCTCTAATCTCTGTTCTAATACGGTCTTTTAGAGTTTCAATATCTTCAGGCATATCGACATAAATCTTATTTTTGAGATGGCCCCACAGAACAAAATGACGTGGACTTAAATCCGGCGAGCGAGCTGGCCGTTCTACTGCACCTCTTCTGCCTATCCATCGATAATTGAAAGTATTTACAAGAAACTGTCGGATATTAATTCCGAAATGAAGCGGAGCCCCGCCTTCTTGTTTGTTTGTTATGGGTACCATTCAAAAAAAACGTTGCCTCATCAGTGAAGAGAATATGTTTATGAAAATTTGCATTTTCCTGAAGCCTATGTGTTATTTCTTCGCAAAATTGCAATCTTGTGTTAAAGTTTTCAGGCCTCTTTATCTTATCGTCTCGTCTTAATCACGATTTTTTTTGCTTGTCGCCTATATCTTCTCCTTACATAAATCGAGGCGTCTGATGCCCATCGGGATCACTACGTGGGTGATCAATAAAGTTGCTGTCCAGCTTTTGTACTTAGTAGCGGTTGGATACTGGGGAGTTTCTGTTCACCCCAACATTATCAAGGGGGTCAGCTCACCATCTAGTAGATTTATCCGGAAACAAAACAACTTAAATCATAAAGAGTCTTCATTAAAAACAAAACCGTGAGTGTAATTAATTTCTACGGCGCGAAATATAATTGATCTATAGTAGCAGGAATGTTGCGTTGCCACATTGCCTTTTGATGGTTTTCTGAACAGATGCATTGGTGAACAAAGGTATTGTAAATGTAGATCAATAACAAACTTAATTAGTTAAACTGGTAAAGGTTAAGTTTTTGATTAGGAGAAATTTACCTGAGCTACCGTAGCTTCACTGCGTTGCCACCTTAATAATTTCAACACCCGATTTTTGTTCGTTAAAGGTTAAAATAAAGAGCAACTAGAACAGGAACCAGATAGACAAGTACTTTTAAATTTACAATTACAAATAAAAAAGGTAACAAAAACTGCCTGTTTTTAAAACAAATCTCTTGCGCATGATGCAGATGTAACAAAGCCATAAGCAAGACGAACGAAGTATTAGAACCAGTACATACAAATGGAGCATTTTCAACCAATTCAGACTTTATTGATCTCATAATAGTGTTTAGTGTCAGAACAGTTGCATAAGTACCGTTTGTTAGCTTTTAATTTGCTTTATTTGTTCAATAAAGATATCTAATTGAAGCTTGTGTATAAGTACATAAATACAAACTGAGATTATCTGCGATAACAAGGGATGAGGGAAATAATTTGGTTATTAAATAAATGCTTTTCTAACGACGTTTCATGCTTTAATGCTTTTCAGTTTAAGTCACATTGTCAGCAACCTTCCTTCATAAACTGTTCAATTATAATACTGATGAAGATAGTAAGAAAAATTAAATTGCGAAAGGTAAATAGTAAAAATGGTCGGTGTTGTGAATTCGTATTCAGTTACGATGAAAGAATCAGAATAGTCGATTTCAAAAAGTTAATAAAGTCAGGTAAGAAGATTTACTATTCTTTAATTCTTGTGGTTTTAATTTATTCGATATCTGAGTCTTTCTGTAATTTGCAGTTTTAGATACTCTGACTCGCTGTGCTCAAATGTTATTTACTTCGAAAATAAACATTATATCAATAAATAATTTTTTCTTGGTATTTATGTTACCTTGCTACGTGATTGACCCGCAAAGGATAATTATATGCTCTTATCAGTTATGGAAGTTGCAGAAGCATACATCTTAACAATCAATATTTACTCACGTATTATAATAAAAGTTTTACTATTAAACATAAAATCTTTAATTATTTAAAATAAAATTAAACACCTAATACATAAACAGAAGGTTTACTACAAAATGTTTTAAGTAAATAATAAAAATTATTAGAAAACTAAGTCAGTCGTTTATTTTCCCCCAGCAGATGGCCTACATGTACCACGGTATAGCTGTTGAACACCTGAAACAAAATAAAGTTAGCAAACAAATCTACATTATAAATAATAATTGTCTTTTGGTTTGCTCTTACTTCTACCACATTGTTGTGCACATCTCAGTTTGTATACATTATGATAGGAAACTCCATCTGTCGCGCATATAGGATCATATTGGGGCAAAGTTTGGCAACGGGCTATACACCTTTCTATGTCTATTTCAGATAAAGTTCCTTGTTGCGAAGCAGACACGGCTGCTCCATTATCTTCATTATCTTCATCTATCGTGTTAAGATCACCAAAATCAACTTGTTGTGAAGAGATGGACACGGTTTGATAGGCAATAACAATTACTGCAAAAACATAAAGAATAAGGATATTCACCTAGCAACAAAACCTTCAGTTAGTAGAAAAGTTTTAGTCACTGTAGATATTGTAAAAACGGAAAATTCAGTATGAAATTCTAGACTGAAGAAATTTTTTTAATTAATCTTATTTTATGTTAATAGTAATAAATACTTACCAAATAAATAAAATGTTAAATGGGCCATTTTTCCACTTTTGAACGCCTTTTTTATTCCACTAATGCACCAAGAGCACTGAATTAGCAGTGTTGCGCACAGCCTATAATTTCTCTTTTAATATCTTGAAATGGGAAGGGGAACATACTTTGGCTTTTCCATTATCAAATTCAAAGATATTATTTTTAATTGGTTTTACATAAAAACGGACGTAAATCCTTTTCTGGCAAAAAAAGATTACTCTTGTTAGTTGTTACATTCTTTTTATAACCCGTAATGGGATGCATACACCGGCCTGCCATTTTATCATTTATTTTGATGTTTTAGATAGAAAGAAAGTGATTTCTGTTTTTATGTATTTACAGTACATTCTAATCTGTATCGAATAAAACTTTGACCTGTTCAGATGTTAATTCTATGTCATATAATTTCTGTTTTCAATTTATTAAGCGTTTAATGCTTTACAGTTGACCCAATATACATAGTTAGCATGAGTTTTCTTAGGAAACCGAAACCTTCAACCCATCAGTTTTAGAATTAATGCATTTGGGACTACATTAGGCAGTTTCGCAACAACTTGACCTTTATAAATGTCTCTTTACTGGGATTATTCGCTGATAAGAATTTTTAATGATAATTGTTTATAAATATTAAAATTTGTGAATTTACTTTTTTTTTGATACAAAAGGAATTTATTTATCATTAGTTTACAGCAGTATTTACACCAATTAATTCATTCGTCCAATTAAAGAAAATATTTTGATAGTATAAATTGTTGTCCGAGTATTACGATTTTCAATATGGCTTATGCATATCAACAATTGGTTTTGTATTCTAAAAAAAGTATCAGGATGTGCTCTTTATAGATTCATCTTTCTGACCTCTTCAACGAATTTGATATAACTGGAGATAAACCCCACAAGATAAAACGCTATACCTGCTATTTATAGTCTATTAAATATCACATTTCGTGATGGTTACATTTAGTTAAAAAATATTCTCAAATAATTAACTTTGAAATTCTTATGAAAGGTTGTTTCACGAAGATGCAAAAGTGGCCTTTAAAGAATAAGATTTTATTTGAGTTTAAGAACGACAGTCACTGAAGGTAATCAGGAAAGCAGACAGATACACCATACAGTAAGCTGCGAGCGAGCAAATTTCCGATTCTCCGGTGATTTCATCATTCTTTTAACCAAAAGCAATCGTGCACCTACGCCTGCTCTGAATGCATCGCAACCCACCCCGCGACAATCCTTTATACTCGTCTGGTACCATGAACGATAGTTTCTGGCTTGTTAGTGGTTTACGTGTACTTGAAACAGAAAATACAACGTCTGCGGTGAAGAAGGGAGAGGGAAAGTTGACTTGGCTAGAGATTCCGAGCACGGGCGTTTTGCAATGTTTGAGTTCTCTTCTGGGGTTTTTTGTTAGTAATTCTGCATTCGTCTTTAGGATTTTGAAAGATACGCTGTAGTTCTGCTTGAGTTTCTTCACAAAGCTGATACGCATTTTGCACTCAGCATTTCTGGACTTTTTAGGCCCAATAAATCTTTGAGAATGTGATTTCCAGGTAAGTCACTGTAGCGGGCAGCCAAGAACGTGCGCTTCATAATTAAAGGCATACGTTGTCGTCAGAGATTTTTCAATTTATGGGCCTGTTCGGATATTTTAAAAAACTAAGATTAATCTGAATACGCGACAAACTCCTAGAGGCGGCGGCAGAGGAAACACTTAACAATGTCCAACGTTATATACGAATGAATAAGGATATTGTCTGACGCAGAATGGATTCCGTGGAAAACTGTTGAGAAAAACTTAAACAAAACCTGCTACAAGCGGCTTACTAAGCATGTGAGAAGTGAGAGATTTACAAAGACAGAACAAGAAACAAGAACAGAACACTGTGGTATAGAGAAGAAGTTAAGAAAATCTGCGAAGAAAAGAAAAAAGCTTCACAACAACAACAACGAGACAAAGCAAATTATACACAAAAACGTAACGAGACTAATAGACGAATCCGACAAATAAAAGAAGAATACTGGAAAGCGTTTACAAAATCCATACAACACGACTTATACGGAGGACAAAGAAAGAGATAGTCCAAACAGAAAGTCCAAAACTAAGAAATTAGTGCCAATGAGCAAAATCGACAAAACACGACGGGAAAGATACTTGAAAGTCCTATACAAAATTAACAATAGTCACACAGATGAAGAAGAAACACTAAAAAATAATGAAGGGAAAATAGAAATAACAGAGGGAGATGTGAAAGATACAATAAAAACATTAAAAAGTCGAAAATCTGGCCTCGACGAGATCAATGACGAACTGCTAAAGTATAGAGGGGATAAATTAGCAGAGCAAACACAAAAACTCTTACAAAACATATGCTACTTAGAAGAAGATACCATAAAATTGAAAAACAGGTGTAACGATCCCGGTATATAACAAGAGAGATAGCAAAAGCTCAGAAAGCTATAGGGCATTACCTTACTGAGTTCAATGCTGAAACTCTTAACAAAAATAATTCTAAAAGATATAGAATCATACATACCCATAAATGAAGAACAACAAAGTTTTAGGCAAAATCACTCAACCACCGACGCAATTTTTATACTCCGAAAAGTGATAAAAAAAATCCACATTTTACCAAATAAGATTGGAAAATGTTACAAAAATATTAGAAGAAAGAGGAGTACCATCTAGACTGATACACCTAATCCGCGAAATAAATACCAGCTCAAAGAGAAGAATAAAAGTAAATGGAGAGTTAACAGACGATATCAACGTAAGCACCGAGGTAAGACAAGGAAATTTTCTCAGCTCAAGACTATTTAATTTAGTCGTGGATAAAATAGTAGACACAGTAAGATCAAAAAAAGGATACACAATAGGACATCAAAAAATAAATATTGTGTGCTACGCTCATTGCTGAGACAAAAGATGAACTGCAACTGCCTGTTATACCAGTTTGTAATAACCGCCAAACAGTACAATATGGAAATATCTAAAAGTAAAACAAAATGCATGGCATTAAATAAGCAACCACTCCGCTGCAAACTAGAAATAAACAGAGTCCTAATTAAACAAGCAGCGACAGAAACCTACAAAAAGAAGTGAAAACACAAGTGACAAAAGGATTAAGAATATCTGGCTATTTGAGAGAGGTCCCTTGAAGAAATAGATACATGACAATCGACAGGAAAACAAGGATATAGAAAACCATCGTGAGGCCTATAATCACCTATGCAACCGAAACAAAAACAAAACAAAACAAATAAGCAAAACCGTGGAGATAAAAACACTCAAGCAAATTTCAGGCAAAATATCGGGAGTACAAATTAGTTCGGTCCGTTTTTTGCTGTCAAGAATGCATTTATTTTCAAACAAAATGAAAGGACAGATTATTCAAAATATTTTCATCGCTGATCACGTGTTTTTCTCACCTCTCAGGCAATTTTCGAATTCCCTCTCAAAAAAATGTCTCTCACTTCAGCGTTTCCAAATATCTTTTTACGACTTTGGCAACCTGAGGCCGAGCGTTGTCATGCAGAAGAATAACTTTGTCATGTCTTTGCTCGAATTCCGACCGTCTTTCTCGTAATGCGCGGCTCAAACGAATAAGTTGTAACCTATACCGATCGCTTGTAATGGATTCGCCAGGTTGTAGCAGCTCATAATACGCAACACCCTTTTGGTCCCACCAGATACACAGCATGGCTTTCGAACTATGAATATTCGGTTTTGGTGTTGATGTTGAGGTCGATGGTAACGATTGACCGGGCATAGCATAGTATTTTGTCTTCTTGGGGTTATTGTAGAATATCCATTTTTCATCTCCAGTCGCTATCCGATGTAAAAACCTTTGTTGGCTTTCAATCAGCTGCTTGCAAGAAAAAAATCGCCTTTCAACGTCTCTCGGTTTCGGTTCATAAGGAATCCAATTGCCTTGCTTTTGAATCATTCCTATTGATTTCACTTGTACGGAAACTGCTTGTTAAGTAACTCCCAAAGTATCACAGCCAGTGCTATCTTTTGAAAAACAAACTGAACTAATTTGTGCTCCATATATTACCGAACAGAATACCTAACGAAGAAATAAGAAATCAGTGCAAAATCGAAGATAATCACGGATTTATTAAAAAACGTCGGAGGGTCTGAAACGACAGGCTATTGCTTAATAAAAGAAGAAGAAGAGAAAGACAACGTTGTAAATCACCACTTCAAGACTGCTCTGTTTAGGAGCTTTAAGAGTTTTTAATGTATACTGAGTGACATTGAAACTTTTTAGTTTCGTACACATCATTTCAAATTTCAAGTGGTTTTGTAAGTTTCGCTTTACCACCGATGAACCGACCACATTTTAAACCCTGTTACCAGTCCGCTAGAGATTACAAGCTGTTTGCTTTATCTAAGCCACTTCCACTCATGGAAACTACTTAAAACCATGCCAAATACATGTGTAGTAGGTTTTTCATTTTATAAACTTTTAGTTGCATTCAGAATGTTAAACTGGATTATTCTCTACTAATCGGGAGATACTTCCTTCACTCTCTCATACCTATTTTAAGTCATTGAATTTAAAAATCAAATTAAGTACATTTTATTTCTGTTTCTTGATTGTTTACTGAGACAAGTTTGGTAATAAAGTGACTGTAGTGACTGTCGATTTGAATTTGTAACTATATTTGTTTCTATATATCCATTATTGTAATACTGTAGTATGGTAACTTTACCTTGTTAGATAGAGGAAAAAAATCGCTCAGCCAGTCGTGTTGGTAGATATCAGAAGAACCTTTGATAAAATACCTCTTGACATTAACTTTAATTCACTATCAGCACAATGGTCTGGTGTGGAATCAACTGACACACTGGTTTAGAAAGTAATTGAGATCAAAGTGGGGAATGTAAACCAATTTTATGTATTGGAGAGCCATAGCTTAAGGTTCTTATATGTTAGATTATTTAAATAGAGGTACTTCCTTTAGTTTTATTATTTATTTATTTATTTTTCTCAACCGGTTTCCTGATGATGTGCATAGCCACGAAACCGGTTGAGAAAAAAAATAAAACTTTAGGAAGTATCTCTATTTAAATAATCCAAAAACAAACCAATTTTGTTCACTTTTTCATTATCATGTGCCTTAACCGCCAGATTAGAAAAGTGAAAATTTTCATTCACTAGGCTTCCAGATGTTCTTTATTTTAATTAGTTTACTCGCAGATCATTTCATATGTGGCGTAGAGAACACTCTGGTTTAAGGGGGTATTTAAATTTTGCTGGAATATTTTTGCAACAAGGACTAAAAAGTTGTGAAAAAGATAGAGATGTTTTCATGGTACAGCTACCATTACAAACTAATGTTAAAACCCTAATTTATAGCCGACGTGAAGCAATCTAAAACACATTCGGAGGTAGACGTTTTTGTGTTTATCGAAACAAATCAAAACAAATGAAATTACACCGTGATAAATTGCAATATTATTATAAACATAGGATGACGTGATGTGATGTTATTTTTTCTATTATATTAAAGAATAAGAACACAAAAATCTTTTTTTCGATACATAGTGTGAAAATATTAATTTTAGATGTTAAAAGGATTTGGGAAGTTAATATTGTTTATTTCTTATTTAATCTGTAAAACAACAAAATTATTCTTTGAAGAAAGGTATTAATTTGAATATCTTTAACGTAAATATCTTTTACTTTGTATAAAATCTATTACCACTGAGTATCCCAAATTAATGTAGTTTTATTAGCAGCAATAAAATAAGTGTCGCCTGCAATTGAAAATAAAGGATAATAAGAATAAAACAGATGTCTCAGAAAATATTGCTGGATAGTGTAAGATTCACTATTTTATTTTACAGAATTAACCAAGAAACAGTATTAATTTTACACGTTTATTCATCTTTACTTCTAACTTCGACTGACTTGACCCTAAATATTAATTTAAGAGTGTTTCCAATATCCCCTATTCGTTACGGGTAATTAAGTCGGTCATTGCCAACAGACCATAGATGAGCATGGAAATACATATTAATATCGGATTACGACTCTTCGTTAAATAAACTTTCCTACGATAGATAAATCAGAACAATCTACAATAGGTATAAATGAAATAAATCAAAATACAACAAAGAAAAACAATGGGCCTTTTAATGAGATTCTTTCATAACCAAATCTGCACATACTATGTTTATAAGTATAACTATAAAGACCGGTCTTACAAAAAACAGACATCATGCGGCTGTCAATATTATATTTTTACCAATATTTATCACTATGGCTTTTTCCAAACACTGACCTGTTTCTGGCCCATTTCAAAATTTACTAAAGTAATAATTTACGAACTTATGGTTCGTAAACCAATAAAATCACAAATCAGACTTAACCGTTAATTAAACAAGACATTTTTTATACTTCGTAATATACGCCTAAATTCTAAAAAAATTGTTGTAGGCTTACAATATTATAGTTCTTTCAGTTCAGTGCCGGTCGCTGAAAGATCAACAAGTGGTATAAAATAGTTTAGCACGTAAAGTTGTTTCAGAAGTGTAAAGTGCAACGCAAATATTAATTGTGATATTTATTAGATTATAAAAACGTTATAGTAGTCTGCAAGAACGCTGCTGAAATGCCCAGGTTGACGAGAGCTTCAAACCGCGAAAGTATCCAACGTAGAATGAAAGAAATACGAATGGTCAAAGTCTCTACTAGAGAAAATATAACGCAAGAAGTTCAAGAAGCAAACGAACCGTCTACTTCATCAACCAATAGGTGCAACATTGTTCAAGAAGAACAACCATCCACTTCAACTGAAATTATTAGTGGTTCATCACAAGAGCAAGAAGAACAACCATCTACTTCCAATAGTTTCATTAATGTTAGCACCAATGTCGATGAAACCAGAAGGAACAAAAACTTCCCCATCATCCATTATTTACATGCAAAAACGAACACCTAGAAATGATTTCTGAGTAACGACTGGGACTACTGAGCAAAATAGTTATAAAACGTAAATCGTGCTGCGTTAGTAGTATTGTCAACACCGATGCAAACCAAGATGCAATGGCTGTTAACCAGGCTGCTGTCCTAGTTACCATAACAGCAGGCTCTGGGTATTCTCAATTAAGAGACATTTTAGCTATCTGCGATATACCTTGGATAAGCGTTTATCATTTTTAAAAGACTGAGCAAATCATTGCAAGATATATTGAAGATACTGCCTGGTCTGTTATGGAAGCTGCTGCAAAAGAAGAACATCGTTTAGCTGTAGAGGAAAACCGAATCGACACTGATGGAATTCAGATGATAACAGTGATTGCAGACGGTGCATGGAGCAAGCGCTCATATCGTGTAAATTACAATGCAGCTTCAGGTGTTGGAGTCATTGTTGGACAGAAAACCGGAAAAGTTTTATTCTTAGGAATTCGGAATAAATATTGTTAATATGTTCTCGGGCGAAAACTAAAAACAGCGACCCACCGCCTCATAAATGCTTCAAAAATTGGGAAAAGCCGTCAACAGGAATGGAAACTAATATTAATGTAGAGGGCTTCAAAGTAAGTGTGGAATTGTATAATTTATAGTATATTAATTTAGTTGGTGGTGGGGACAGTAGCGTTACTAAACGCTTAGCAGAGGCACGACCTTATGGCAATAAGGTTGTTCAAAAAGTGGAATGTCGCAATCACCTACTGCGAAATCTTTGTACTAAATTACGCGAGTTAACAACCAAAAGGCGTAGCTCTAAAGGTGAAATTGTACCATGTCGTCAAAGAAACGAATTAAATAATAAAATTTGTCGATTGCGTGGAGGTATACAAAGTGCCGTACAATACTACATTGGTGAAGAAAATGCTGCGTTATCAGATAAAATGAAGCTTCTTAAGAAGGACATTTTAAATAGTGTACACCACGTGTTTGTAGATCACGCTTGTTGCGTTAAATATTTCTGTACTGGCTCCAAATCTACTAATGAACAAAACTGGATTCCTGAATTGAAACAATCTGGATTATATCAAGATATAATGGTTTCTGTAGATAGAGTAGCCAGAAATGCAGAAAGTCTCTTGTTGAACATGGATAACAATGTTGCAGAATGTTACAATGCTGTAGTGGCTAAATTTACAGGTGGAAATTTTACAGCAAAACGATCTTATCAAACCCGATATGAAGCAGCAGCCATTTCATTTAACGTTGGATCGGGAGAATTAGCTCGTAAAATACACAAAAAAGCTGTAGACCGCAGTCCTGGTCAGCACACCAAAAAACTCATTCGCCTAAAACAAAAAACACCTACATGGAAACCAAGCTGTAGACAATTATTTCCGAAAAAATGTAAGAAACCGAAAACAAGTTTTAACCCACCCGACGCAGAATATGGAAATGTATTGGATGATGCTTTAACTGAAGAAGAGTATGCAAATAAGAAAGCAGAGTTTTTAGGAAGTTTGGAAAAATCGCAAGAAGAATGTATCGAAATAGAACAACAAACACTAGGCCAGCAAAATAATCTGCTTTGGAGACAAGAAAGATCCGCACGCTTAACGGCATCGAACTTTGGGAATATATGTAAATTGCGAAAAGGTACCCATTGTGGTAGTTTAATGAAAAGGCTTTTATATTCCACTTTCTCTGGAAATTTTGCTACGCGGTGGGGACAAGATCAGGAAAGAGTAGCAATTCAAGAATTTCAAGATATGTATAATACAAAGAGTGTTGGCTTTTTGTAGACACACAATACAGTTTCTTGGCAGCATCTCCCGATGGTTTAATTGAAGCGGATGGAATTATTGAAGTAAAATGTCCTGCAAATATTGCAAAGTCTAGTGTTTTAGACGGAATTCGAGAAAAGAAAGTAAATTTTTTAAGTGAAAGTGATGGAGAGATTAAACTGAAACTAACTCACAACTATTACTATCAAATCCAGGGCCACTTACATATAACAAACCGTAAATACTGCATGTTTATAGTATGGACTCCCCGGGAATTTAAGTGCCAAAAAATTTACCGAGATGATAACTTTTGGCAAACAAAGATGTGTGAACAATTAGTGACGTTTTTCAATTTATGTTTTCTGCCGAAGATAATAGATCCTCAGCATTCAAAAAAGTTGCCCATAAAAGATCTTCGTTTCTTATACTGCACACGCATTCTGTAAGAATTGTACAATTTAAGAATCTTTTTGTGTTAATAGATTGATCATCATGTACTGTCTAATACGAGGAGTAAAAAATTATGCTAGTATAAAAATAGAAATAATATTGGTAGATACAATAGGACGTCGATTAGCCGTGTTAATTGGAGCGACTCTTAACGCAAATAAAGGAAAAACATGGATAATCCAAAGTAGTATTGGTTCCAAAACGACCTAAGAGTTTCATGGTTGACTACTACAGTTGTAAAATATATTTTCCTAATGCCAAAACAAATGAGAAAAAATCAGTTTTGATTTAGACAAACAGATTTTACAAAATTAAAGTGCCCTAGTTCATTTTAAAACCGCTAGTGTGTACAGGAAATTTTAGGCTACTACGAACATAACAATTTCAATGTAGGAAAGATTATTAGAATCAAAGTGTGCTAATACTTACAATTAGTATAAGCATTAACAATAATATAAAATGGTTGTTAAAAACGATCTAGTTTATTATTTTGACATTTATTGTTTTGTTTTTTTAAATGTCATTTAACATGTATCCTCAATGCTATTGCTTTCTAGTCGTAGCTTAATGATTTCCTCCGTGTCAAAATCCCTATGTTCATAGTAAACTATACGCACCCGGTATATAGTACAGCGCATTTCATAAACAGTTGGGACAAGCCTTGAGGGTGATTTTTGCATTTGTAAAACGCCAACAGGCTTTATTTTATATTTTCAAAGTCTGAAAACTTGTTATAGGTATAAAATAATAGTCTTTTGAAACCTTATTTACAACATGAAATATTGGTTGTAGCAGATTTTTATAAAATCCACTGTACATATCCGTATAGTAAAAGCATCATACAGAACTTGCTTTTCAGTTCACATACTGTGTTACGTGTAAGAAATGTAATGGCAGAAGTCTGAATGTGCTCCAAGAATTAACCTGTTATTGTGCAAAAGGGGTAATAAATAATATACAAAGGTTGACTGATATTAACTAATCATGTGTACGATGAAGTAAATGTAGTTTCCACTCACTTTAAGACAGTAAAGGTTTTTGTAAGTTCGCCAGTTTATTAAATTTAAAGCTACTTATACTGGAAATCAAATGAATTTTTGTAGTTATTATCAACTTCTCAGAAAGCTAAATGGTCTTGCTATAATAAATACTTCTAAACACCTGAAATAGTTTTATTTGATTTTTAATGTAGTTGTATTTTGTTATTCATTTTGAATCACGATGTTTAGTAATTTAAGAAACTGTTATTGCAATCAAGGTTAATAAATCTTAATGTTATCGGGCAATTAGTGAGTGTTTAATTTCATCTGCCGACCGGACGTCTCCCTTTAATTCAAATTTAATTTTTTGCCCCAGCAATGTAGGCAATTGTATTAAAACATTGTTCCAGTTTCACCCTTAAACCATTAATCTCAGATCAATATTTTTTTATATGTTTTGAAGATCGCATTGAAAAGCTGGTACCTACAAAGCAATATTTTTAGTATATGAAATTACACTTTTTATATGCACCAAATTTTCGTATTTTATCAAAACATTCTTTTAGGTACCTACCATATTTAATTAAGAATTACCTGGTTTTTTAAAAATTAAAATTGCGTTTGTACTAATAATAAAGGACTGGAATGATTGTGCTAAGCATTTGAATTCCCCCTTAA
>VTPC01004664.1:10743-21821 GCA_011009095.1 Ignelater luminosus
CATGAAAAACGGCTTTTCTATGATTTTTATTAATTTCTAAAAGAGAAAAAATAATAATATTATCCAATAAACTCAAGCAATAACATTTATTTTATTATAGTAATTAAATATTGTTAATGCACGTTGAATTCTAAATCTTTTCCTTTCGAAACAAAAATAAAAAAATGAAATATCCTTTATTATTGAGCACCTCTATAACTGGTCGTCTAATAGCGTCGGATTTTCTCACATAAGTAGAACTTGGCGTGACTTACTATAATAAAACCCTTCTTTTCGCAGAATGTTCGATTAAAGTATAAAACGTAATTAGGTCTTCTTATCAGAAGCTGCTTACTTTGTGCTTTACACTTGAAAGGATTAATGAATCGAAATTTTGTTTCCCCCTTTTTTTGCCCTTTTTGTGTCAAACTAAATCATTATGGAACTGAAAATTTCTTTAATTACGTACACGCTCTCTTTTCAGCCCAACTAATCGTAAGTATTACTCAATTTAATCACATCATAAGCATTTAATGAAATAAATCAAATTGGAAACTATAATCCAAACAAGCTGTCGCTATTGGGAAGATTAACTTCGATACGATTTCCTCAATGTGGTGGTGTGACAAGGAAATATGAATCAAATGAATCAGATAAGGTTTGGCGTCTGTCAATGTTAAAGTGCAGGAATTCAAAACTTAAAATATTTTTATTGAATTCATTAAGTTATAGAGCTTAAATTATTATTAAAAGTAATCAATAAGGAAATTATAAAAGTTATTTCAGGAAATTAGAAATAGTAAATGTAGAAGATAATACTAAAGGTATTGCTTCTACTCTAAACTTTTTCTAGATAAACGTTAAATCAAGCGATAAATTAAAGCTTCAGACCTCATTTGCATTAAAAGCAATCTCTAACTGTCTTTAAAATTGTAATTTAAAAAATAAGTTTTAGTTAAGACAGACGTAATGAAATTATCAGCAAGCAGGATTAAAGCCTACCCTGTATTTATTATTTATCTAGGTTATTCTTAAATAATTTTCCTAAAGCAGCAGAAGTTCTTGGATAAATCTCGTCTTACTGGTAAATCTTTTCAAGGAATGGTAACTGTTTAGATACCCGTCTGGCAGAAATTGATATTTTCGCGTTTTTCTCTGAAATTCCGGCTATTTGCTGTAGGAGAATAGCTAAAATAACAGTAACCGTGAACGTGACTACCGTAAAGGCGTTGTGGCTGTGGCGTCGTCCAGTATCTGGTAAGTGCGGTTGGTTGCATTGACGCACTGAGAATCTCTAAAGTGCAGGTTCAATGAGTTTAGGACCGTTCACATTATCTTAAAGCTGTCCAATTCTGCTCTTGCCCATTTGGGGTGTTTTCTCGAATTTTCCCCTTGCCTACCAGTGTACAGAGAGTGGGGTACAACCGAATATCGTAAGTACTCCGAGGTTATACATTAATTAATTGATTGCGCATTCGCCTTTGATATCAGGTTTCTGCATGCATGCATCTTTGAAAAAGCTTGGCTGGTATATTCCATCACCTAATGAAGTTTTCGAAAACCATTATCATTTTAGATAAATGCATCTTATAGTTAAACAAACTAATAAATTCTAAGTCACTTTGAAAGTTTTAAAAAATCTAAAATGCTAATGGTTTTCTTTTATTAAATCAACAATATGAGCTAAATGATTCCTAACAGAATATTAGAATGTACTAAAAAGCTTATAATTATTTTCTTCAGATATGCAGCTGCGTGTTTAAATTACAAAACCAAATGAGGTATACGTAATTAGCACAAAATCGATACAGTATGTAACTGCAGTTGCACATAATTTAGTAGAGAATAAAGTTTACTCAAGTTCCTCAACGTCTTTTAAAAATGGAGAAGTTTGTGTATTGATTAAATGAATAACTCCCTTTGAATGTCTTTAAATTTACACGATTTACGAGGAAATGGATTGTCGGTTTTTAAAGTTTTACGGTATTGTAGATCGACTTTGTTAGCTGACCTCGTACAGTAAAAATTAAATTGTAAACAGCTTCACGTGTTGAATTTACAATAAAGGTGAACCTTTGAACTTACTGTAAGATGCACTGAAAATATTGTACTCTAGAAAACAGGTTACTTTATTGTAACTTTAGATAAAATGAACGAGGACTCAAAATAATACTAATTGTCATAACATGATAATGCATACTAATGTTAAAAAGTTGTAGGTGACAGTACGTACCCAAAGATCTGATTTTAAAAAACGCAACGCACATTTGTTCAAAAAATTTCTCAAACCCAGTATTATTTGGAAATTACTTACTGGAGTGACTGGCACAAAATACTTTTATTTTAGCTGCTTGCACCTTGCACACATTTTAAACTTTAGCGGTGCAACCACTTTTGAGAAGACTCCTGAACTCCGTTTCTACATTGTACTCACCTGAACGCAGTGTTCCATGGTGGAAACCGCTGATGGCACATATCTGGCGCCCGAATACCGTACTGCCCGCAAAAGACGTCGCAGGTTAGTATGCTTACATCGCAGTGATACGTGATCAGGAAAAATACAAAATGAAAAATTAAATTGAGAATTTTGAAAACTGCGCCCAGAAAAAGATTTATCTTTGCACATTGTAATTTTGACTCATTAATCTCTGGTGAGTCAGTAGTCTACTGATCAGCATGTTCATCTTAATTTACTTTTACACAAAGAGTAAAAAAGAGATTTTTATTTATCTGCTTCCGGATACTGGATCTGCTAGAAATCTCAGATTTCAGTTTCAGATTCTGGCTGTCTTTTGTAAAAAAAAACATCATTCTTCAGTTTTCATTTTTAAGACATGTTTATACTTCCAATTGAGAATTTTATTTAACAAAAATAGAATAATTGCTATTTCTTTCGAATACAATTATGCACAGTTTTCATTTAATTTTATTACTAAATCAGATACAATCTCAATTGTGAGTAATAACTCGTAGCCAGCTAAATCCTAGGTGATACTTAATCTTCAACAGAATCTAATTATTGATTGAATGACAAACTATTGTGTGTTTCTTATTTAAAGCAACTTACACGTACCGTTTGACATTAATATAAAATGACGTTCAACAAAAGTTCCGTAATGCTAAATCATTGTTGCCTAATGCATCCTGCAATAAAAAAAATAAAGCTTATTAACATCTGCAGATTAGCTCAAATTATTCTATTAAAAATAGAATAATTTACCGCTATGATTTACTCATATGTATGGTGAATAACAAATGTATCATCAATTTATTTTATTTGGATCTAGAATTGCATAATTATTTAAAATAAATTGTTGATTTTAACATGTTATAAATTCTTTTAAGTGCATTATAAAATTTATTTGCTATTAAATTAGCACTTTTAAATGTTCGTAAAATAATGCATTCCTTAGCAGTACAATTTAACTTAATATAAAAATTATTTTTAATTTTTTGTTATTTATTAAAATTTATTCTAAAATTACATATTAATAATTAATATATATATGCACTTAGAATTTAACATTTCTTTCATCATAACCCACAGAGCCCTTTTTGTTTCTGTACGGCGAAAATCAATTTTACATAATGTTCCTTTTTAATTTTCTAATGCCTACTTGACCACAAAGCTTAAATGTTGAAACTACATTTAATTACAATAAAATGTCTGAAATATAGGTTTACAAAGAGTTTTATACTTGAATTAATAAATCATTCACATTAAGAAAATTCAAAATTGATGTGATAAGAGTAAATCATAAAATAAAATTATATTATGTACAATAGGATTCAAAAGTATTGTACAAGTAAAATGCTAAATTCTTACTAAATTTAAGGAACTCTTAGAATTTTGAAAATTTAATTTAATTTTGCTAATGGGTAAAAACCATGCAGTATGTTGCAGCGTAAGTTACATAGGATAACTAAATATTAGAATATCATTATTACCTATTTAACTATAAAATGAACAAAACATAAAGATGCTCATTTTATAAAACTAGGAATTCCTTAATATGGTAAAGTCATTTTATCGATTCAAATATTTTTAGAATTTTAAATTTTAAATTTTAGATATTTTGAGCCCAACTTTATTTAGATTATTAAATTTTCTCCAAGTTTGATCCTGACTATACATTGTTTTAAAATCATTCTTAATTTTGATAAATGCAAAGTTTCTTTGACATTTTTATTAGAACAAAGTCAAGTTTAGCTAAAATTGTCAAACGTGATTACTGAAAGTTACAAGATAGTCATTAATTGTCTTTAAAGCATATCTTGGTTAAATGTCAAGTCCCTTGCCTAGTTGCAATTTTCTACGGAATTATCCTGAGCTTGGTTGTTATTTATAATTTGAAGAGGAGAAATTAAAAATTTTCTAAAAACGTTTGACATGATCATATTTCTAGGATTTCAATTTCTTCCTGACATTGGCGTTTTTTATTTTGCAAACCGATTGTACATGTCTTCAACAGCTTTTGTTTTGTTCCTCCTACAAGATAGTTCAGTAGCGTAGCAATAGGCCTCGCACTGATTCTTATATTACTGCAGGTCCATAAAAAAAACTCTGCCACAACACTGTGCAAATCATTATACATAGATATGTCAGCAGCGAGATGAATCAGTAAATCAGTTTGTATCTTGTAGATTGCTATTCAGTTTTTATTAATGATATTCATGTTTAGAAGATAAATCACTTTAAATTCGCTAATTTGTTATTGAATTTTAATTATTTAGACCAAATACTGTTTCTAGGATATATACTATATCATAACTCCTTGTTTGTGCTGTTAGTGTGGCCAAACTGTATTGTAGAATTTAATCTGTTGAAGGAATAGCCGCTGATAATATCGGCTTGACTTACCATAAAATAGAAAGTTGATTATGTGTGCTTATAAATTACAACAATTAGTTATTATCCATTACAATTATATATCCGAATTATACCAATATCAAGGTGAGAAAATCAAAGTATTTAGAGCTTTGTCAGCTTTATCACTGATAGATATAGAGCAGCACAGTGTGCAGTCGCCACTAATTTTCAGAAATTTTAGAAAATTTAAAAAGAAAAGCTTAACCAGTCAGTCTTTATTTCATCTTCTTCTGGTATAAAATAAAACTTTTTTTACTAGAAATCTATGCAGGTTAGAACAGTATGAAATATCATTAGGATATAATTGAAGATTTTGTTCAGAGAGATCGCTGGCCGGCTATAAATTCAAGCTACGACTTGTTAGTTCCGCATCTATTTATGTAGCTATAATCTGATTTATTTTAATTAATTTGTTCAGACAGTTTTACTGACTATAAACCACTTTAACTTTTTATCTTATGGACAGTAGACTATTATTTATTAAATACTATTTTATTTATAATTTGTTAAATTCATTTAAACTTATTTATTCAGTTGAATCGATTTGTACACACGTGTACAAGATATTGCTTGTTTTTTTTTAAATTTTTTATTAATTTTATTAACCCAGATGGACCTACCATCCTTTTAAAAGGATTTAAAACAATTATAATGAAACATCAAATCCTGTTGAGCTGTTTTATAAGTTTATTAATGATAAAATAATTGATCTTCTTGTTGCTGAGACAAATAATTACGCAAATGGAGAAAATCTTAAAGGGGATGTTTGCCACGATGAAGTAAGAACTTTTATTGGCGTTTTATTACTCAGTGGTTATGTGTCTGTAGCACGACAAAAACTTTATTGGCAGAATGCTCCAAATACAAATAACTCATTGGTGACAGCTGCAATATCTAGATACAGATTTACTTTTATTATGAGCAATATTCATTGCACTAATAATAATAATCTTGATGGAAGAGACAAGTTTGCAAAGGTACGGTTTTTATTTGAGATGCTAAACAACAATTTTAAAAAATATGCTCCGTTAGAACAGTACCACAGCATTGATGAGTCCATGGTGCCCTATTTTGGGCGTCATGAATGTAAACAATTTATTAGGGGCAAACCAATACGCTGGGGTTACAAATTCTGGATAGAAACAAGCTAACGAGGATACACAGTTTGGTTTGATCCCTATCAAAGTAAAAGTGAGACCTTAGCAGCGGAATATAAAAACCTGGGCTTGGTTGCTAGCGTGGTGTTACGGTATACCAATATTTTATTAGATATTACTGGAAAAGTTGTAACTTTTTATTTGTTATTTGACAATTATTTTACGTCGGTGGCTCTTATCAACGAACTTATAAAAGTTACAGGCACACAGAACTGGAAACTGTCCACTGATAAGAAGCAAAGGATTGAAAAAAGAAGACAGAGGTTACATTGATTATAGGTGTTCACGAGAAAATAATTTAATAATATTGTGTGTGTTACCTCAAACGATTGTACGATTAACCCTGTAAGAAACGTTTAACGTTTTTCAAGAAATGAAAAGAAGAAGATTGGTGTAAATCAACCCAACCTTGTTAAAATCTACAATGATAATATGGGTGGCGTGCTGATCAAAATATGAGCCTATATAAAATTGACATCAGAGGAAAGAGGTGGTATTTTCTTCTGATTGCTCATTGTTTAGATATGTCAATACAAAAACTAGCTTTCCAAAAATCAGTGGCAACTGGTATTTTAGAAACACACAAAACAAACTACCAACTTGTCACGACGCTCTGCAAATTTGCATGAACACTCAAGATAATACAGATTAGACCATCTGGTAGTATTTTCTGAGAAACAACAAAAGTGTGGTTTGCGTAAAAAAAATTCAATCGATTTGCAAAAATTGCCGAAGCTCTCGGTCCGCCGGGGAATCGTAGACCGCGCGAGTCTGAATTGTGGGGCGGCTTCTATTCAGATTTAATTTTGTGTGTCGAGCCCCGGCATATTTGGGGGTAAGTTGATTTTGATTCTGTAAGGGTATTTTCTTTTTGCCTAGTTTATTGTCATATAGCTCGTTCCGGCTACCAGAGTCTTCTAGAAGAAAGCTAGCTCGTTCCAATTATTGAAAGTTTTTTTGATTAATTGACGTTGGAGTCTTCTAGAGGGGTATCCTGAGATATTATGGTAGCCTAATTAGTTGGTCAATCCTGGCGTTCGCACCGTGGGAAAATTAAGAAGATATTGCATTTCGTAGAAGCTAAACCACAGAAGTTTTAACGTTAAATAATAATTTAGTGCAATTAAGGAAAATTAATTATCAATTTTTAATATTTTATTTAGGATTCCGAGTTTATTAGATCGCGACGTAATCTCATAAGGTTTTTTATTTTCTTTTTTTTGTTAAAATGTTTCTGGGATGCCCCTTCAGGGCTACCTGGGTGCTTAGAGTGAAGATTTCTGACTTAAGAAGTAAGGCTTGATAGCGTTTATTGTGCTAAATTTATTTTCAGCTTGCAGCTTCTCCGCCCTTATACAGCTGTGAAAGGATCAACGGGGATTTCATTGGTAAGATTAGTTGAATTTCTTATAAATTGTTCTCAATTTTTTTAACTTCTTAAGGAAGAAAGTTGATTTTACCTGGTTAATTAAGTAATTTGCTGGGTCAGTTTAGTAGTTTTTTTGTTAAAGTTAATTTTTGTAAATTTTGCTAACATTCAAAATTTTACACGAGGTTATCTGCCATTTCACTATCAAAAATTTCTCTTACGAGTGCAAGTTTTATGGTAAAGTAGTAGCTTTACATGTAAAAGAATGTTTTTATTGTTGTTATTTTTTGTTGTTGTTTCTATTGAAAGCAATATAAAAGCAACCAATTGTGATGATATTAAAAATGTAAATGTGATGATATTAAAAATGTGGTGATATTTGAAAATGATAAAAAAAAAGAGTATAATAAAAAAAAATTTGTTTTTTGTTTTGATAAATGTAATGACAGTAAAATATAAATAAATTAATATTGTCAATAAAATAGCGTTTTAATAAAAAAAAATTAAGAAGAAAACGAAGAAAAATAAGAACCCTGAGAAAAAGAACTCTCAATATCATAACATAAAAAATTGGCGTCCCAACGTGGTAGGGCAAGTTAAATAAAAGACATAATTATCATTTTGTTAGTTGTCTGTTGGTAGTGGAAAGATGTCAAAGCGAGGTAAATCTGTAGATAGTAGAAAAAGAGACAAAAGAGAGGAAGAAAATATTGAAATTGAACAAATGGAAGAAGAAAGTACAAGTATGGAGGAGACCATGGGAGATGTTGAAAAGGGAGATAAAGAGCAAAAAGAAATAAGACAACAACAACTAGATTTACTTAAAATATTAATAGAAATGAAACAAGACCAAGATAAAAGATTTGAAGACCAAACTAAAAGATTTGAAGACCAAACTAAAAGAATAGAAGACCAAACTAAAAGATTAGAAGAGATTAAACAAGATAATACTAAAAGATTTGAAGAAATCAATCATAATCAAGAGAAAAGATTTGAAGAAATTAAAAGAAAATTTGAAGATCATGAGAACAGATGGGATAATATTGTTAAAAACATGAGAGGTGAAATACAAGAAGAGGTGAATAATAAGATAGATGAATGTCAGAATGAAATGCGTAGGAAAATGGAAAGACACCAAAAAGAAATTATCAACATGTTACAAATAAGGGATGCAGATATAAATGAGAAAATTAAGGAGCAAGAAAAAGCACAAGAAAACTACCAGCAGAATATGAAAATAGAATTAGAAAAAATAAACAAAAATGTTGAAGAGAAATCAACAGCAGGTAATCATGGACCAAGTCATTATTGTATATTAGATAGCGGGATTCAAAATATGGCAAAATTCTCAGTAAACCACAAACGAATAAATCCAAATGAAAGAATTAACAGTTTACCAATAAGAAAGGCAAATCTTAAAAATAAGATAACGAATAATTACAAAAGAGAAAAAAATTATCAAAATAACAATAATAATAAAGAAAAATTGAAATGTACTATTAATTGGCAGAATAAACTTAGAAGAGCAAGAAAAGCAGAAAGAAGAAACAAAATGAAAATGACAATGGAAAATAAAAGGTTGGAGGGGATCAAAGTCAAAAGAAAATCTAAAAATAAGACTAGAAAGCAAAATAAGGAATCGAAGTATAAAATATTTAAGAAAGATAGTAAATCCAAAATAAGGATGGAAAAATATAAAATGATAATGAAAAGACATTTAAAGAATTTACTATCAGGAGTCAGAGAGGAACAAAGAAATTACAAATACAGAAAAAGAAAGAAAATCAAAGAACTAGAATAAATGCTACAAGAGAATGTTAAAGTAAAAATTAAAAGCCAATGTTGACAAAAATAACCAAAGAAGAATAGGGAACATTGCGTATTAGGTTTGACAAGAAGGTATGAATGATGCTTGAATGAATGTGTTAAAGATAATCATAATGAGTTAAATAATTATTAATGAAGTATTATTAAAATGATAATAATTATGAAGATTTGAATATGAAGTTAGTAGAATAATAATGATAATAATAATAAATAATTAATGATATGATTGATAATATTAAAAGAAAAGGTCAAAATATGATCCTTAATATGAATAAGTAAAGATAAAATATGATATTGAAGTAGATAAATGAGGCAGGGAGTTAAGTTATATGAAGAAAACGTTACTACTAGAGAAAATAATTTTTGCAATTTCTTAAGAAGTTGTAGAAAATGATTTGTATGAATGCAGCATGAATGAAAGCTAGTTGGAAAATAGAGGAAAATAAGGGAGAAATAGGAAGGAAATGTGAAATAAAATGAAAATATCGAATATTGAGTTAAAAAAAACAATAAAAAAAATCTTGTATAAAATGTTAATAATGCTAATTAAACTTATAAAGTTTTAAATTGTTATTCTATTGAAATAATGTAATGTCAAAAATGACAATTAACTAATGTCAAAAAAAATGAATGAATGACAGTTGCCTAATGTCAAAATGACGTTCGACAAGTGTCAAAGTGCAAGACCGTCAATTCAAGGTTAGAATAAAAACATAAAATAAAACACCATTAAAAAAAATGATTATGTATATCATGAAACAAAACAATATCTATTATATTATATAAGACAAATAAAAAGAAACAAAGATCAAATTGTAAGGGAATTCACAATTGAGTATATTTTAGTTAATATTAATCAAAATTTAAGCTATAGTATAAAACGCTTAAAATTTATTTTAATATGGAGGGGAAATGTGATGATATTAAAAAATGTAAATGTGATGATATTAAAAATGTAGTAATATTTGAAAATGATAAAAAAAGAGAGTATAATAAAAAAAATTTTTGTTTTTTGTTTTGATAAATGTAATGACAGTAAAATATAAATAAATTAATATTGTCAAGAAAATAGCGTTTCAATAAAAAAATTAAGAACCAAACGAAGAAAAACCCTGAGAAAAAGAGCTCTCCATATCATAACACAATATAACACAAATATAAAAATAAAACATTAAAAATTACAAAAAAAAAGTTGGAGGACTATGTGAATTAATTAATTGTGTTTTTATTTAAATTAAACACAAGAGATAACAATAAAGTAGTTTCCTTTAGATAGTTTTGCAAAGTGTTCTAATTTTATTAGAGTTGGTTAAGGTAAGATTTGTAAAGCTCACCACCTGAATCTTGTAAACCTATTAGTAATTCGACGTCAACACGCAATTAAATCAGAGCTTCTAAAATTGGTAAGGGGGGGGGGTTCCCTTTGGTATGCAGGTTCAGTTTAATTATCAGCTCACCTTGAGGTTTTATTAAAACACAAAATTGTAAGGCAAGATTGCTACCTTATTTTTAGTAGTCCTGTCTAATAAGGTTATAATTGAAATCTGTGACATTAAAGAAACGTAAGTTACTTATCACACTTGACCTTTTGTACCAAGCACAAAATATAATTTTGAGTATCATCAGTTGTTGGATTTTCTTATCATTGAGATTGTGATTTCATTTACATTGGTTGTTTTACAGTTTACTGTATTATCTATAAAATAGAACACGCTACTCTATTAATGTAACGTCAATTCTTTTCCGATCAGTTAAGAAACACCCACGCTGTGTAGATGGTTTCTAAACTTTACTTCATCTTAACTTTAATTTATTTCTATAACTACCTCTGAAAGGAAAATTAAAAATTAAAGATCTTGAAGGAAAACAAATTAGA
>VTPC01004666.1:0-58259 GCA_011009095.1 Ignelater luminosus
TAATGAATAGAATTAGAATCTATTTGTAAAACCATAATCAGTTACTACACTTCATGTTATAATGTTTTTAAAATGCCCTTGAATTCGCCAGTGTCAATATCAAGTTTTTAAGATTTATACTCTACTGCTTAAGGCATCTTCCTACTATTATTATTTTCTTATAACAATAACTTTTAAAAACGTATAGTAAATAGTTAAGAAACAACAAATACTTAACTATTTGTAACAAAAAGGGTACATAACATTCTTTTTTTTTGTACTAGTCATCTCAAAAATGTTACTTCACATATAGTTTCTTAGAATTCTTGTAATGACGCGCCTAGCCTCTTTAACAGGTTATTTTAAAATTCACAATATAAAATATAAAAAATTAAATGCGCTAAATAATATTACGAAACGTATAATGCCACGGTTAAAAGCGTTGAAAGTAGTGCTTTCAATATTTCCTTCTGAAGATAAGTAACTACACCATCAGAGAATAAAATTAAGGTTACTAGACGTCCACCTTTTCGCGGACATGTACACTTCTAGAAATTACGCCTGTTCACTTTTTTCTCATTATTTTCTCTCTTTAACTTCGCTAAAAGTAATCAATCCAATACCAGCTGACCAATACATAACAATCTATGTAGAATCTCTTTAATGTTTCACGCAAAATTAGTCCTTTTTATAAGTTTTCACATTTTAAAACTTATTAGAAGGAAGCGTTGGAGATTCAGAAGTTTTACCTGTGTACTACCTGTTTTGACTTTGACTGGATCGCTTCCATCCTTCTGGGGAAGTTTGCGAGCTACCTTCGATGGACGCCGGGTTTGACTCCTTGTGTATCTGCTATGTGAAGGGGACAGTCAATCAGAAGCTTAAATACCCCATAGCCATCCTCCTCGCCCAAACCCCGCTCTGACGACCTCTAAGACATCCCTGGCCATCAGATAACCCAAACCACAACCCCGTCTTAATTACCATCAACTTACCAAAAACGTCACCCAGTGCTCGAGATATCCAATTACCAAACATTCGTAACTCCGTAACCCTTCAACAAAACAATCCCCACAAACTATCCTGCACTACTACAGTTCTGTTTTATCTTTCAGATTCCAGCAAGATTTCAGAGACCAGCAAAATAGAAACCGCTAAGCATACGGGAGCACCAGCAGAGGTGGGACGCGATGTATTTGTTGCATCAGTAGATGCGCTCGGTGCGATTGCCTTTGCAACAGTAGCAGCGATGGAGCTGGCGAATAACTGGCGACCGGTTCAAAGCCGTCCTATTCGTTGATCCCGTGCAGTGTTCATCTTTTTTAAAAAATAAAACTTCAATTAGGTTCAAAAGGCGTAAGTCTACAGTGGCCTTTGCTGCAGTGGCAATTATGATTTTGACCTTTTGACCTGTTTTGTAGTAATTATAAAATTATAGACAAGAGATACTTGAGCGGACTTGTACCGCATAGTATTAAATTCATGCGGCAGATCTTGAAATGTCTTCACATAGGTGGATTTTTAAATAAAAAACGAGCTTGATGCACTACACCGTGTGCTATTTTACACGGCTGAAACAAACTGTTTGCACGTAAACTTGTTCTGCTGTGACAGTGCAAACTATTGCAGACTGCGCGGAAATAAGAAGTCAGATATCGCACAATGATCTCTAATTCTACCCACTCTGTACAGTTCGCCTTAATGTAGAAAAACGATTCCAACTGCACTCATAACAAGATTCTTGCATGTCAACATAATACCTTTGCCTCGGTGACTCGGTCGAAGGACTGAGATTTCCCACGTGAAAAGAATCTCTACGAGAAATACGACACATTCGGTACTTGTTCGGTTCTGCAAGATTCCGCCTGCCACCCGAAAACGGATAATATCAAATACATGGTTTGGACCACTAGGTACTTTTCTCCGACTTACGTCTATTTTCTCTGACTTTTCCAGGTTTTTCCCGACCATTTTATATTCTCTGACATTTCCAGGTATCTCCGGTTTTCCAGGTCGCTGGGAACCCTACTATAAACAAAAGTTTAAGGTGTTGAAGTTTGAAATGTATGCAAATGGCTGAATAGTAAACAGATCCTGCACAGACCAAATAAAACTTTCTTTAATGTACCGCTCCATGAGCAAAGGTAATCGAACGCCAATATCAAACTATTCGACCACGTTGATCCACCCCGAACACGGTACACGCTAATTTTAACGCTTCCAAATTTCTAATTACATGTGTCAGAAATGTGCGTGTGGGTAGGCGTGTGTGCGTGCGTTGGTGATTGCGTGCGAATGTAAGTACGTGCGTGTGTGTGTTGAGGGTTAACAGTAAGCAAATCCTGTACAGACGAAGTTAAACCTTCTTAGATGTAACTCTACATGAGCGAAGGCAATCAAACACCAACGCTAATCTTAAAATCTTTCAACTTCAGCCACGTTGGTCCACGCCGTACACATTAATTCCAACGCTTCCAAATTTCTAACTTTCTAAATGTGCCTTCGTTTGCGTTGGAACCTCGTACAGACACACAGCATTAAATGATTTTACTCTTCAAATCTTTTCTTTAGTCGTTTTCCCTGTTATGTATTCACTGCAAAAGCACTCACCCCGTGTGCTAAATGTGTACAGTCAAGAAATTTTTGGAAAACTTTGACATTGACAGTTGCTTGCTATTATAGTGAAGCAAGCTATGTGTATGTAACAGCCTGGTAAATGAAAGTTTGAGTAAATGTAAAGTAGATAACTAGTCTGGAAGAAGGACGTAACACCCTGTATGGAAAGAAAAGTTAATAAATTTAATTTGACAAATTTTCTTGTGCCATAGGACGATTTTTGCCACCGAAGCATTGTATAAAGAAGTTTAAATATTTAAGAAAAAGAATTTTCTTGGTTTCTTTTTAACCTCGAGCGAAAAGATTTTATGTGCTTGCAGTCCAGTCATGGGCGCCTGCAGGATTTCCTGTAGCTGTTCCTAAGTTTCCGTTTTACTGCAACGTTGAAAAATTAAGATTTAAAACGCGCATCAAACTCAAAATCAAGTTATCAAGAGGGCAATCTTCAAACAAAGGAAAACATCATGTGAGAGATCTTTATTGTGTTAAGCTGATAGACTAAGCAGAATACCAAAGTGTTGGAAAACAAAGACAGCAAAGAAACTCTCATTTTGTAATATCTTCCACTATAGCTAAGGCTAAATCACGCAGAGGTATTAATGCACAAGAAATTTTCTTGTAATATCTCTTCTTTGCAAATCGTTTCTTAAAAATGTAGTTCAACGCTTTCTTCTAGCAAAGGAATCTTAGTTTAGAAAGTAGGGCATGGATCCTTTTTATCGTAACTTAGTTCGAAAGTCAAAATACTAATTACTATTTAACAAAATGCCACTATACAATGGTAGCATATTTTGACTGGCCGTCTCCTCTTTTGAGCCACGATACTATAAAGGTAGTACGCAGACAAGGTTTCATGACTAGTTTCTTGATTTAAAAGTGTATCATAAACTCAATGTTTTGCTGGCTAGCCTAGGAGGTAAAAAATGAAGTCTACGGTGATTGATGGGCAGACTACAATAAAGATGAAACAATAAACATATAGGTAAAGAAATCCTTTCTCCGTTATGTTCTCAGTCTTAGCTCTTCGTTCCACATATCATGGCTTAAAATCTGAAGACGTTATCCTATGCTGGTGGAAAGATTTGCCAAGCAGACCAAGTAATACTCATGTGCTTTGTTATTAACATACAAATGAAATTTTGGCCAATTTTGCAGTTGCTTGAATTACTTTCCAAACTTGCTGGGTTTGGGCTTATTAAAGCAGATTAAGTTGTCAGTTATTTTGCTTACTTCAGCATCCCAAAAGATAAACCAGATTTAAACCGTTCTGGCTTCTGTTTGTCAACGAACAACTTATGTTTTAAAATTTCCATTACACATTAATGGAAGCATTTTGGCTTACAATTAGAATTGTTAAATTATATTACATGATTAAACTAATTGTCTCGTCATTCCATGGAACTTAATTCATTATTATGTTTTTGATTTAACGAATTTGGATTGGGTTTAATTAACTTAATTATGTTATTAATTTAACAACAAGTCAAATTATTACTTGATTTAAGGATTTTTTTATATGACGACTTTAACCGAAACCAAATTGCTTTAAGTATTTTCTTGACTCGTCGCGGACAAGATTTAACTTGAATTCATTGATTTAAATTGAACTCACTCATTTTAATTAATAAAATAATGGTTTAACGTAATTAATAAGCTTATTATCTAAGCTACAATTAGCATGCACATTATTCATAAAACACTAGCCAGCATATTAAACAAAAACTGGTAACATAGAAAGTTATATTCTTGAATATCATTCTTAATACTAAAATTCGACAAATGATTTTTCTAGCTTTTCTGAAACAGTTTGAATCAGATTTTCATTTTTTTATACTTTTGTGTAACTCTCTTTTGCGTCAATTTGTTTTCGTCGTACTTTTTCTTCAATATACTTCAAAGCAAATACGCATCATGTCGGTATTCTTCTTTTTTGTCTGGTAACTTTCCGCTATGGTTTTACTATTCTGATTTCAGAGGAACTTGGGATGTGAATTTGGTAATGAACAGATTCTTCCAATAATTGTAAGCTCTCTTCAAACACTGTAGTGTAAGTTAAATATTTTGAATTTATATTTTTGCTTAAAATTGTTTGACCATGTATGTCAATGGGTCATAATCTAATGTTAAAAAGATTTATTTTGACACTTGCTACGTATTAAACGATACTTAAAAAATAACGTGATGCAAAAAGACAGACGATTTCAAACAAGATTGATTGATTAGTTATAAACTCGGGAATTTTCCGCACGAAAATTCCACGTTTATAATTTGGCGCATTTATTCGGTGAGTAATACATCATTTACTAACAAGTTTAACATACAAATACATCCAAATTATCGGCTTTTGGTCGAACTAGCCCCGGTGCCATCTATTGATGGAATATTTAACGTCTAGAGTAATTATCCAACATATTTTAATTTCAATTAAAATTTTGAAAATTCTCGTAAATTAAATGGCTAACGTTTTGAGAACTAATAAATACTATGTATTAGACTATATATTTTTCAAGGCTACTTAGAGCAAAAAACATATTAACTTATGATCCCATTGGAATTCTTTTTGGGCCCGTCTTGAAACCAAACAAGGCTATTTTAACCGGGCAGTGTCTGAAAATAACTGTCCCATTCTTAAATAAAAGAATTATTATTGCTGATAACGTATTTCGATATGCGATGGTCCTTTTTAAATGTTCCAAACACAGCTGACTATGCCAGTAAGTGAACTTGTTGCAACAACCCTAGATAAAGCCTTTCTTTTCTAAAGTCAGCTTTCCAACTTTTAACAACACAAGTGTAGCGTTTTGTCTTGTTAGTACTAACTGTAGCAATGAGAGATCCAAGAGCACTTCCATAGCAAAAATTGGAAATAGTCTGATTGCCCTGACCATGCTTTGTAATTGAGACAGCTTGTTGCAAGTATATTTGGGCAAAGTCCTAGGCAATTACACAACAGTTCTCTGAGTGGTAATGGCTTAAGATATAAGTACTGTAAAGCCAATGCACCACTTTAGTTGCTATATTGCTGCAAAGGTACACCTGATGTAGATTTTTACTTAACATAGTATCAATTATCTAATCTATTAAGTACCTGATTCGGTACATTTACGAATAATATCATATTGATTAAACTACATTTTTGTTCACTACAGTCAACAAGACTTATTCATCACTATGATAATTAAACATGTTTTTAAATCTGCAAAAATCTTCGTTTTCACTACTTGAATTTGTGTGTCAGTTAGAACAAGCGACAGGTACGATACGGAAAGCAAAAGCAAAAACTGTTTGACTAGATTGGCAATAGTTACGAAACAGTAGAAAAAGGAGAAAAGGAAATATGGTATAGAATAAGTGCACATAAGATTGTGACCTTGACCTATGCGAGTGTAATCGCAATGGACTAAGCAAAATGCTACAAACAAAAATAAATTAACCAAATCAACTTATGAACTGTGCTTGTGCAAAACCAAGGCAACGAAATGAAATCTTTAAAGAACAAAACATAACAAAAGAGAGAAAGTTAACGAATTAAAAAGCATTGCCGAACGCTTAGTACTTATTTAATTATGCTGAGAGACGGTGTCAAGTTCAAATGCCCGAACAGAACAAAAAATCAACTCTGACATAGTAAACGGTTTCTAAACATGAGGAAATAATTGTCACGTTATTCTCACAAGCACAAAAAAATTTGAGAAGCCATTTTACAACTACCTATGAATCGTTTAAGATCAGCATAAAAAACATTTCACTGAAACAAAGTAGTCCATTTAAGGTCTATTCACACACAACAGTGACGTGCCGTCACAGTGGCCGTTACGTGACAATGACGTGCGGCACAGCACAGTGACAAGTATTCACACACGTCAGTGTCTGTTCCGTGGTCTTGGTAAATTGGTCGTGGAGCTATGATAGCTATAAGTTTGGATGAAGAAGAAACAATTTCAAAAAAGCACCGCGAGTGGGTACATCAAGCATGGACGAGAAGATCAACAGAAGGGGAGTTTCATATTCTTTATAAAGAATTAATAGATGATGAGTGTAAATTTTTTGAATATTTTCGAATGTCCCAACATGCATTTCATATTTTATTGAACAAGACAGAGAAATATTTGAAGAAACAAGACACTCATTGGAGAGCAGCCATACCACCGAAGGAACGTTTAGAAGTTTGTCTCAGGTGTGTGTCTGTACATCAAAGATAAATTAATTAAGACTAATAATAAGATAAATGTGTTTTATTTATAATAAAATACATAAACCTAAACAAATAAAATAATTCAGCATTCATTGAATGATTGAAAATAATCTTGAGCAGTAGGGTTTTCGACGCTTCTGGTACATGAAGACAAGTATTGTCGTGTAGTAATTTGTTGTTATTAAACATAAAGATGAAAGTGAAAACTTAAAAATATCGTTCAGAAGAAATCTGTTTTCAACGGTACGGTCACAACACTGACACTGAATCGACAATTACGGCACTGCGACGGACAAGTATGAACACGCTCACTTAAAACTACGGCAACGATTTACGCCGACAAAAAATCACGGCACTGAGCGGACACCGCACGGTCACGTCACTGTTGTGTGTGAATGGATCTTTAGAAGTGATATGAGATCAGGTCAATTTTCAGATCTACTGCTCAATGTATTGGAGATCCATAGCTTAAGGTATGTATTGAGTAGGTTAATAAAGGTACTTTCTTAAGTTTTTGATTTTTATTTAATTTTCTCTACCGGTTTCGCTCTAGGAACATCTTCAGGAGAAACGAAACCGGTAGAGAAAATTAAATAAAAATCAAAAACTTAAGGAAGTATCTTTATTAACCTACTCTACTCCTCAATATCAAAGAACTATCATTCCTGAAAAAAATTGTTTTAGTGTAAAAGTCTTCTAATGCTTGACTGCAACAAAATATCGAGATACCGAATAACTGAATCAAAAACTTTTCGCTTAGCCCAAAAAAAAGTGCGAAGGCAACCCCAAACTCTGAAACAACACCAGACTGCAAGTCAAGGTCATCTACCCCGGAAACCACAGTCTTTACGAGCTATGCCCAATGCGAATTGGTATCCTTTCGGATCAAGAGAGTGCATTTCTCACTACAATGCGTGTTTCGTAGGGACACGAACAAGGAGCAAAGCCAATCCTTGAAAGACTGAAAGAGAACGATTATCCCATGAACACTTTTATATCACTTACTAGCAGATCAATTGCTCAAGCATGCTCAAGTAACTTGATCATCTTTTTAACATCAAATACTATATAAAGAGATTTTTAAGTAACTTCTAGCTTGAGCATTATGCACGTTATAAATACTTAATCGATCATACCTACTCGGGAAGGCTACTGTTTTGAAAGCTATTTGTACAAACGACATCTTTTTGTATTTTTCTTTACTCCTTTAAAAACTCTGTTGAACTTTCGAGAAAAATACGAGTTGTTAGCTGCTACGCAACTGTCATCGGAACTGTATGAGAAAATTGAAATTGAAAAGAATTTCAAATTTACTTGAAATCGGTACGATAGGTTGGAATATAACATAAACTTGATGTGGCTGTAAAAATAAAACAGAAAAACGTTCAGATTCCAATCAGCTTTTTACAGTCTTTTTAGCGATTTAGTAATTCATTAGAATAGATTTACAAAGTAGCTTTTAATCTTTCAACTTGATAAATTTTATACCTAATTTAAGGCTTTACTGTCAAAATATTGTGAGACGGTATCCGCGTTCGTGGCAGCATCGTTTAGATTAATGCTCATCACTAAAAAAACAAAAAACTTTTGCTATTGACTCTTTGTAAATGGCTTTGTTGTAGAGCTTTCACGGTAATGTCATTTACAGTAAAGACGCGAAACCCTTTATGTCTTTTCCCCTCCTGATTAGTTTCCTTATTTATGAGTTATTGACCGTCTACAAGGCAGGATTTCAAAAATCAATGCATTGTAGCTAAACAGAAAACTCTTACGATATTTCATTCTAAGAATTTATTTTAAAACAGTGAAACGCCGTTTTATTCAAAAGGGTCGTTATTAATTTTGCTCTAATAATAATAATTTGAATAAAAATGATCCTTTATCATATTTAATAACCGAAAATATGGATTAATGGAAATTACTATTATTTCCGCTAATGGAGTCTTTATTGTATTTTTATACTCCTTTAACTCTTTTGAATATCATTCTTTTCCACATTTAGCTCTAACCTGTAGCTTTCCCGGCTGCTTTCATGTAACAACCAAGGGTTTTCTATCAGTGGGTACAGATGGTTTTCTCGTTAAGTTTATTCCAAATACTTCGTTTATTCTTCAGACATTTTATATTAAGTAAATTTGAATATCTGTTTGTTTTCAATATCTGCTTGTGTTTGTGAATTTATACCGTTCCTCGTGTTTCCTTTTCTTTGCATTTTTCTTTTTCCGTAATTGAACATTTTTAATGGATTTTATTTAAATTTAGTTTTTCTTTCTAGTTCTACTAAAAACAGTTTAAAATTTGGCTGATAGCTATATATATAAAAAAATTCAGAAATCTATAACCATTTCTCATCTGTCTAAGTTTTTCAATTTATAGAGCATGCAAGAAAATCTCGTCAAGTAGCACAATCATTTATTTCTCTATGTTGTGCAGAGATTTAATGATAACTCAGTAACTGATTTTAAATAAAATTAAATTGAAAATATAAAAACATTATACTAATACTTAAATTGCAATTTCTGAGCTGTTAGAAAGCCATATAGTGATTTCCTATACCTGCTGATGGCGGGCAACAACCCCGAAACTGCAGTCTTATGGATATGGTATTTCCTGCACAGAAATTGTTGATGCTGGAATATTTTACATCTTTGAAATATAAAACACTTATTTTCATATTCTCGATTTTTTTCCATTTTAGTTAACTATTTTAATAGCCATTTCTCTGTGTTACAGTTTTTAATTTTTACTGTCTCTGGAAAATTGTTTATAAAGCAATTCAGCAATTTTAAAGTTAAGGAATTCAGTTAATAATGCAACTGCGAAGGAGTGAGGTTTGGTGCATGGAGCTTTCATTATGAAATTCTAAGCTTTCTGGGTTAAGTACTTATCGCGTATAAGAAGAAACTCGAGCATGTTATACGCTAATGCGAATTCTTAACAAATACATGAACAATCCGTTAAAAGATAGTGAAATAAACAGACTTTAATAGAAAAAAAATTAAATCCAGCTCTCGGGTTCCGAACGACAAGTCGCGAGAATCGACGGGAGTCACGGGTCGGCGTTCGCGGTCTCAGTTTCCTACGTGCGCTGCTTTGTTGTGTGCGGGTGCCACCTTTTGACACCTGTTAGACTCGCGAGTGGGACGCCGCAAAAATTAAAAACACAAACCGGCTAAGAATTGTGAAAAAAATATCGAAAAAGTGTTTAAAAGTGATATGTTATTGATGATTCGACGATTTTGTGTTAGGTTTTAGTGAATCTACGTAACAAAAGTGTTTCAAAAGTGGTCAAAAGTTTTGCTGTTACACCTGTATGATGTTGCTGGCTACGTGGTTTGGAGTCTTTCAACTACTCGTTATTAAAGGTAGGAAACTCCGTACCATCATTTTGGATGTGTTTTTATTTTTTTAACCGCCAAGTTTTTTGAAGTTTTGAGTTTCGAAACGTTTATTATTGAATTCTTTTCTTTAAGTATCTATTACGTTTAATACCGATTTAGATAAGATGATAAAAACCTGACTCACATTTCAAAGTATTTCTACTAATTAAAGACACCTCGTTATTTCCAGAAATAAATTAGAAGGAATTAATGCAATTAAATATTTTTGCAAAATAATTCTTGAATGAATTTATGCATGTGTATGTATCGTATGAAATAACAATGATAACCGATAAGACTAAAAGGATTACATATGTTTGGATGTGGAGGTAGGACGCACAACAAAGCAATAGATTTTATTATCTTATCTCAGTGCACATTTTGCGATAAGATTATATTTTTTTTCCTAATCGAATAAAAAGAAAAGTTTTTTTGGCAGGAACAGTTCCCTAATAATTTAATTATTAATACATTGTTTTGAAATGGAATTCGCTCAATTAAATCTTCAAGGTTATTTAATAACAATTAGAAGACCATTTCTCTATGAAATTATTAACTTTTCAAAGGTTTTTTGCCATTGTGCTAATGTAAAATAATGACAATTTCTTGAAAAGTTTGTATTTATGTGAGAATAAAATTGTGAGAAATTAAAAAAAACATTTATGGGCAAATTACAATGATTTGAATAAAATTAGAGTTAAGTACAATTAGTAAGAATTAGATTCAATGTTAATTTTTATTTCTTTTCTCGCAGAAGAAATTTCTGTAAATACACAAATATACTTGATATAATTGTTAAAATCAATCTGTAAAAAATATTTTTGGCTATCCCGAAATTATTTTCTTCAAAATATTTATTAGAATTTTTCCTGACGGTCTGTTTTCCAATAAAGATTTAAGGTTTTCTTCTTCTTGAAAATGTACCGAAGAAAAATTGCCAGGCATTAAAATCATTGATACTTAACAGTATCTAACAAATAAATAAATAATTCAATAAATAACTTTCAAAGCAGATCTTTTAAACAATTTTAGTAATTTCTAATAAACTTTTAATGTTGATAATTAATGTTTTTATACATAGTACAAAACAATCACTGGGTACCAATATCGTAAATTTTAAATACACAACTAACAAAAGTTTGTAAACATTTTTGTTAAAAGAAAAAGCTTTTAAACGGTCTTTCTCCAATGTGACATTAAAATGTCAACCAATAAAAAACGAATAAATAAAATATTAAGTTTGACTTTTAGCTTTCGTGGGTGCATGTGTACTTAACAATAAGAATTCCCCATCCAGACTAACTTGTATTAAACCTCGGCACAGCTAATGTAAAGAGAAAGTCATTAACTTCTTATAGGTCATTACTAGCATTTCCAAAGTCATGGTACACAGTACAGTTTACCTGTGCCGGGATCGGGCGTGTTTTTGGACCTCTAGGCTATGAATACCCATGCCCATTGTCAGGTGTAACGTTTTTGTTATGTTGAGGACGAGAGAGGGTGAAATCCTCGAATGAGATTAAAGGAAGGGCGACAGGTGGTTTTCTATTATTATAAAACTCCTTTACCTTCAACGAAATAAGCTTTTCTCAAGTTCTACAAGAGATCAGTCCAATTTTTATTTTTATTTTTATTTTACATTCCTTTAAAAAATTCAAGCGCTGAAAAATACAGACAAAATCAAATTTGGTGGAGAGCTAGAATCATAAATTTAATTTGGCGGTTTTTAGATTGAGTTTCCATACATCTTAAAATCGAAAAATTGACGTTAACTAAATTAGAACTCTATACTGCTTTCCATCAACTTAATACTAAAGCATTCTTAGGTGTGCGTAATGTGGAGAGCTTAAGTAATTATAGGCGACAGGTGGTTGACTCTGTGAAGCCTCAACAGTTGTGAGAAACAAACTCACCCCTTGCAACCCTTGTCAAATATAATTAACAAGACTTTAAGATTTTGAGGGTGATTAAAACTTTTTTCAGGTATCGCTGATGAAACTACCACATTTCCGTGTTACTACTAAAATAATTTACTGGGGTAGATAGATATAATGATAATGTAGGGACAGAGACGTAATCGAATTATTTGTGGAAGTTGAAATAATGATCAAAGTTTTTTATTTAGATAGTGTGGTATCAAAATGAAAAATTAAACACAGATCAATGATTGCAATTCCATAATATGGAAGATCCTGTTTCTTACTCATTGTTATGATAGTGAATTTTAAAAGTAAAATAAAACTTTCTTTCCTTATTTTTAAATTTATTTTAAGGTGGTACAGCTCCACCCTTCTTCTTGCAGTAACCGCTATTTCATTTCTGTGATTTCTAATATTTTCTATCAGAAGCCTATATCAACAGTAACACTGTCGGCTGAAAGGGCAAATAAATGCGTTATTATGGTTAGATATGACCTACAAAATTGCGTTCATTCGTTCTGTTAATGTGGGTGTATTTAATAACGATACTCGACTATAGCTCAATTTATTTTTTCTGTGTTCAAATAGCTTTAGCATAAAAAAGTCAGATTAATTCTTTATTAGAAAATGTAAATATTTAGACTATAATTGATTAAAACCAAATGCTTTAATTGGTGTAGGTTTTTCTTACATTTCATTACGGTTGTTTATTATTCTTTTAACTTCTAGAATATCTGTTTATGTCAATGTTTTTGAATAAAATCGAGCTATATCTCTACTTTACTTTTTAAACAAATATCATCAGATTATAATTATATGATCTTAAGAATGTCTTCCCGTCTACTACAGAGACAATTATGGTTGTAGAGGTAGTAGTAGCCATATTTTGCCACTTATAGAGTGACGTAGTATCTGTCTTTTTAAACATTCCCAAAAAACTCTTTTTCTGTGAAAATGCAATCCAATAAAAAAACCCAACATTGTTTAGAAAAAAAACCTCAACATTCAAAATTCTCCAGATTTTGGGCAGCACACGGAAGTATTTCAATAATGCACAAAGCCTTCAGTATATTATAAGACAAAAACTCGAAGTTAAGTTCTGATATTTCTAGATTTCAAGAACTGTTTTACTTGTACACAATTCATCTTACGAAAAAAGTGCAAAATATTATTTCTGTATTTAATCGAGTGCAGATAATAAATAATAGAATCATCCATTATTCTTTAGTATGAGATATATTTCCGAAGACCTCTATTTGGCCTAAATGAACTTTTGACAACTTGTATCTTAGAAACAGTTTACCTAAGACCATAGATCTCTTTAGCATACTAGATCAAATGCTGATTCGGGTTTCTATGGCAATTTCTTCATGTCTTGTCAGTTAAATTTTGTAATACTACTGTTAATGCAGCTAAGTAAAGTTTTATCAATTTGAGAAACGACTCTATAAAGGAATAAATTAACACAGACACAAAATAATAAGTAGTGAGGTGACATCAATGAAGCTGTCATGTGCAGAAGTGTATACATCATTTCCTCTAGCTTCAAGACAATAACGAAGGACTGAAATGAAATCAGTCTTTCATTGCTTGATATTTTTCAGTTTTTCGTTTTATCCTTAACGCTTGACAAATTTGCTATGTAAAAAGTTTCGAAACACGAAAGTTAGTAGTTTGGATCATTTTGCCATAAAAAAAAACTACACTGGGCATGTACAAATATTTTACTGATTTATAAGTTACAGTTTTCAGTTTTGAAGTAGCATTTTATGTCTGCCAGAATTGGTACTTGGTTTGCATATTAAGTAAATGTCACTGCTAACACGTTTTTGATCAACTTAGCTTCCATATCTTTTTGCCTAACCAGAAGAGCTCGATTTACCAATTATCGTGTTTTATTAGAAAATTGAACTGGCGAGAACTTTTTGCCATTTTCTCTTTTTTCTACCAAAAAGTCACAAGTGCCGAATTCAAGCGAGATTCTAAATACTAAAGCTCGATTTTGAATTACTCTCTACAATGTCAATAAAGTGGGCACCCTCACTTCTTCAAGATTGGACCATTTTGTAACCATAATTTTAGATAATTTTGACAAAGTAGGGGTGCCCACTTTATTGCCATCTCTCTACTGAACAAAATTAGCTAATATATCCTGATACGGAGTACTTTGTACTTAAAGTACTATTATTAACTTGACATGTTTCTGACATCTTTTTTATTTTGTTAAATTGCATTTTATGCTATAAATCAGCGATTTCTAATCTTAAGTGTATTGAAGAGCACCTTGAGTATTTTTTACTTTACGAGAAACACGGCCGTAGATTCTTCTACGGATCGAAGAAGCTTCCGTTTGCATTTTAGGCAGAACTAGAAAGCCCCGATTGATGCGAAAAGTCCGACTCGCCCGAAAAAGCCGCACTGTTCTGAGTCTTGCAAAAGGTCAATTCTTCTTCTTCTTCGATAATAAATTACTGCCTTTTTTCCATTTTGGTGATTAACATTTGGGGATCACTATTTGGAGCTGTGACCTAAGCAATTTGAGCTGGGTCTCCAGCAGTGACTTGCACTGAACGATTATTTGTGTGTTCTAAAAAAAAGCATCGTAACCTGGAATTTTGTTTTTTAGATGATTTCTGTAATTTTCTGCTATTTTCTTATTCCTGATAGCTATACAAGGAACCCTTCGATGTTATATGATCTTTTGCTGTTTAGTTTTCTCAAACTTTTTGATTATCCGTTGTATTAACAAAAGAAGCTTTTAAGTATTTCACTTTACAAAAGTAAACCTTGCGCTCTGTCCTTTAACAGTAATCATTACTGAGATTTCAACTGAATGGTTTTGTTATACGCTGAGCCGAGAAAACCAGCTTGAAGCTTCTGATAACTTTAGGACTAAGCCAGAAGTCGGAAAAATTAAAATTAAGTTCTGAATACATACAAACACAAAACACGAAAACTCCAGATTTAAGATAGGTGTGATCGGTATCAATGAAGGCTGATTTTATGTTTTTTTAAATGACGAGAATGCTCTGCTACAAAAAAAATCGAGAAAGGTTACAATTGAAATAAGAAGTATTAAAGACCCCTCACAATTCTTATGAATTCTGGTCCTCTGCTCAATTAACTGTTACAGTTGTTATAGTTCTTGATTTACTGATTAAAAGTTATCCTGGGCACAAAGCTTGAAAATGGCTAGTTTAAGGTCTCTTAGAAGGGGAACTAGACTATTCTTTAGTCTCAAAAATGGTTGGGCTTTGTCCTCTATTAACCTTCTTAAATCAGTTACACTCGAACACAGGTGGGACTTTGTTTGGCTTTTCCGTCTAAAACAAAAGTAGACCATTGCATTGGTGCTAAACTATAGGAATGATACAAAATAATAGACGATTAGTGGTGCCCAGATGGTTCGAAAGCCTGCTTTTCTACCACTACCAGCAACCCAAATTCCATCTCGATACCACAATCTAGCCATTTTCAAGCTTTGTGCCTACGGAGATTTTTGGTCAGTGAATCGAGAAGGGTTAACATACAGATTCAGCTAATTTTATCAAGGACCAAAACCGATAAGGACTAGCTTCTCTACAACTCATCTTTGAGTGAAGTATCATGTTTTTCTGATTTATAGCGTGGCCAGAGGTTGTTTGAGATAATGCAGAACTTTTTCCCAAAATGAATATCTAGAAAATTGAAAATTAAATGTAAAGATTCCTATCTTACTATAAAAATTTTTCTAAACCATGCATGGTATTCTAATGCTAATTTGACATTAACTAGCATGACATGTGGTTGATTTGTTTTGTATACACCTGGTTGTTTTATTAATTATACTGTTGGAATAAGCTAAGCTTTGTACTGTTTTGTTTAGACAATATTTTACGGTATATATTGTTAGATTTTATAAATAAATGGAATTTTTTATAGAAATTAAAATTCAAGGGATGTCTCCAGTTTCTAGTCAAAAACCAGACTGACACAGACTATCCACGTATTTACTTCATATACGATTTGACGTAATAGGTACATATTTCTTTGAATGTTAATTTATAGTTATGTTGCTAATGAACCATTTAGTGACCCATACGCACATGGGCTATTTGAAACATTTTTATGGCCATCTTTATATTTTAGTGGATACAGGAACAAATGACACGTTTTTACTAAAATAACATCATAAACCTAACTTTGAAAGCAATACTGGAAATTAAATCTAACAATATTTTATATTTAGATCATCTACATTATCAAGTAGCTTAATGGTTGAATGCATTTAAATCCAATTTGAAGGAAATATGTTACTTGATTAAAAGTAATCACTAATTGATTTTAGATAGTTAATGAGATTCTTTGATCATTAGGGTTTTATTTAATTGGTGTGTGCCAATGACGTTTATCAGTTGCATGTGAAATATGGCATATAGTAAAAATAAAAGGACTATTTTCATTTTATTTTAAAAATTTGTGGTGAGGCCGTAACACGTAGTAACAGAAAGTATATTCACTAAAATTAATTAAAAACATAAAATTGACCCTGAAATGACAGAATTGCTATCTATGTCTGTTTACATCGCATTATATCAATAGCAAAAAATTATTCTTTAGGTGTTTCATCTTATTGGTAGAATATTTCCGTCTGTTTTACCTTGATGACCTTAAATGTCATTGACTAACTAATGAGCCTGTAAATAGGTATGTTTAAAAACAACCATAAGCGTATATATAGAATCTCTCTCTCTGCAGATTCACTACATCAAAACGACACATGATCGAAGAGGAATTGGCCGAATTATTAATTAAATTGAAAGACTATCACATTCTCTTTGGGAGGGGAAGACTATAACGTAACGGATGTTACATAAAGTGAAATGTCTCTAATTTGGTAACAGGAAAAAATCTAGATAGCTTGATATGACAGTATTTCATGAATCCTTGCGTTAGAATTTAACAGCGAAGAAACCATGTGTTAACGGTTGATGTGCTTATTTCAAATAACCAAGTAAATAAATTCCTTAGAACTGGAAGTTACATAACATTCGTTTTTTTTAATTTTCTTTTAACGAGGCTTTTCATAAATTAAAACGTGCACATTGCTGTCGGTGTTGTTATTTTGCACATTCAAAACCGTAATGTTTGTTTTTAGCAGCACATAAACAAAGTTTTGCTTTAAACAAGTAAATATTTTAGAAGTACCAGGCGAATGAAGGCCTCCTCAGAGACAGCAACATATGAATATAATCCAAATTAATCTCTGTGTTTATTGCGCTCCAGAGAGGGAGGCATATTTTTTACATGTTTTTTTCTCCATAACAAGTTGACATATTTAGCTTCATTTTATTTTTTAAACTTATTGCAGTTTTATTTTGTTAGACTTTATTACTTTCTAACCGCACTATATATTAAGAAAAATACATAATTCGCAAGTTACGGAATATTTGTGTCAATATTACAAAAGAAAAAAAGTGTAATGGCCTAAAAGGCCGTTAAGCTATTCAAAGAGAAACCAATTAATGGTCAGGCATTTAAAATTTCATTTGCATATTTGATACTTGAAAGCGATTACTCATTTCTCTCTTATTTGGTTTTTGTTGCCTCACTCCTTTTGAACTTTCAATGCTACATCCATCGTGATGCATTCACCTTCTTAATACAGTGTTTGTGTGATCTAATCGTCAAGGTATTTTACTATTCTAAAGTAAAATGTCAGACTGTCACGAATTTATTCATTATTCTAATCAAATTCTCATTAAAAGTATTAATCTTACCATTTCATTTTGTGGTATTTTTTCGTAACGAGTGATTCATTGTTCCGTTTTCCATAATGCATTTTTAACCACCCTATATTTACTATCAATTTGCATTGCAACCTGTTATTAGTTCTATTCCCTAAAGCATAACGATTTTTTTATTGTTTAAATTGCTTAGACATTTGTAACTGCGCATAGTATATAAAAACACATTTTAAAATGTCATTTTAAATTAAGAAAGAAATCTCTTAATGGATTTCATGGTTTCTTAGACCTAGACAAGAAATAAAATTTATTTGATAGTTGATTTCAAACCAGAACGAGATTTAAAACCGTCTCTGCGTGGGTAAAACCGTTAGGAGTTGTCTTGAGCGTGTCTGGGAACGCTTGGACCCTCCGGCTGTGGCCGATGTTCAACGGAGCATCCACGGACAGCAGCACTAGAACAAAACACAATGCACTCTCTATGTAAAGGTAAGGAGCGTTCTCTAAGTACGGATCACAGAGACGTAATAACATAAATTGCTCCCACGCATAAACCTTTTGGTCGGTAGGGATTTCATGTGCTTTAACAAATGGACAAATCGGTCTTGGATGCGGACAGTTAGGTCCACTGCGTTACAACAATACAAAGTCGCACACTATACTATCACATACCCTGCTCCTTATAAGATTTACGGGATTTAGATCAAGGTACAATCCCAAAGGTAACACTGATATGTGGAGGTACGTTTCTCGTTGCGGTTTTACTGGATGAATTGAATGAGGTAGAGATGGAAGAGGCCGTTTGTGTTTAGTTTTACCCAGTACGCTTTCGATTTGAACCTTCCTAAATGAATTTATTCAAAATCCAATTAATTGTCTAGTGTAACTAATTTATTTCGGTAGAATTGCACTTTTGCAGATTTATGCAAGACAATTTAAAACCAAACTTACAAATTTAGTTTGCCAAGTTCATTAAGACAAGAATATTTTGTAATTATAGGGAACATTCTAGTTGTTTAATTAAATTATGTGTTTAATTTTGAGACATCCGGATACCTGCAATGCATAAATATTGAGAAATGTAATTTCGGAAACATTTAATTGCAAAAGGAAAAATAATTATTTTCTATTAGAAAGTTTCTTTCTAACGAATTTGCTAGAAGTTTATAACGTCCTGTATGCAGGCACACGATTAAAAGTATTACTCAACTGTCGGAACTTGGCAAAAATACCTTTATAAAAGCTGAATCCCTGCAGTACATTCATTGTGGTTTGGTTTACTAAATTCCAAGTGATTCTTATCAGTTTTCGAAGAAACTTCTCGCTTGCTTGTTTAACATGGCATTCATCGAGATACTTTAATATAAGCCCACTTTAAGGTGCTTCAAGCTGTCAGTGCATATTAAGTAAATGTTGTAGGATCTAGAAGATTAATATTAGTACACTTTATAGCAAGTAAATATACAAAGTAAAATAGATAAACTAATTATTATGTAAGAAACCATAGAAGAAAATGCAAATCAGCATTCAAGAATTTGACAAATTAAGAATATTAAAATGAAATGAACTTTGTTATTCATGTTGCCAAACAAGCGAATTAATTTTATGTATGCAGAATGGTCTTCACATAAACTATCTAATTTTGTAACTTCTTCATTTATACTACAAAGCGGGTACTGCATAAAAACTAGATTGTCCCGGATTAAATTCACTAGGCTGCCTTGGGAGGTAGATAAAAGATTAAATAAACAAAAGAAATAAAAACTTAGGGAAAGTTTACGTAAAGCGTCTATTTGTAATACTAATACGTTAAAGCATTTCATTAGATAGCAGTGGTTGTTGGTATTCTGCAGATATGTGTGTCCAAGATAAGGATGCACAGCATTGGGATCGTGAAAACGGTAAGAGATACAGGATCGGTTAAATGGGATGAAAGTTGCTATTTATTTTTTAAATAGGCGGAAAAACAGTTGAAAACTGTTTTGACTAGCTCTTGTTGTCACAATTCTAATGATGTTAAACATGATAGGGTTATTTTGGTTTTGATTTTTTTGTGTTGAACTCTGCTGTGACCAACTGTAATAATTGCTGTTCATCTTAAAAATTTTGGTTGAGCATATGATTCTTGACATAACCCCAGAGGAAAGAAACCTAACGGTGTTAGATCAGGTGATCGTGCAGACCAGGGTACTGCAGAATGCATTCGTTTATAGCAAAAAAAATCAAAATAACCCTATCGTGTTTACATCTTTAGAATCGTGACAACACGAGCTATTCAAAACAATTTTCAATTGCTTTTCCGCCTATTTAAAAAAATGAGGTTGATGATGGTTACTCGAAACCGAAACGTTGTACAGGAATTCTGTTAGCGTATTTTAATAGGGAACAAAAAGTGGCAATGGAAAAATGATTTGTTTTCCGATATCTCTTCAAATAATAGAAAGCAAGGATTAAAACGAAAATCGAGAAATCTACTTTTTTTTAAAATATTTCTGAAACTATCCAAGATATCTAGATTTTGCAAACGCCAACAAAAAGGTCCTATAAATAGCCAACTTTCATCCTATTTAACCGATCCTGTGTCTCTTACCGTTTCCAAGATCCCCATGCTGTGCATCCTTATCTTGGACACACTGTATAACAAAATATTCTAGATGTAATTAAATTCGGGAAGTTACAGTTCTGGTATTTACTTTTATCCCATCAAATGCAAATGCATAAAGTTTTTTTGAACCTTGAATATTTAGACTTAAGGCATTTTAATGATTGACTGATTAATTGGATGATTGAAAACCGTGTTGGGTATTAATCTGAAATGTCTCGGTTTAAAATCTCGTCGAAGGCTTTATTTTCCGTGCAACATTTTTTATTAAAACCATCCGTGTAGCCAAAATTCAAAGATGAACCTTATGAACGAAGCTTATATCTGGTCCTCCTTAGGTAGAAAAAACATGTTTGCACATTTTCATCGTTTTGGGAAGTGGCTGAATTGAAACATGGCATTCGTGACAGTAACTAGAGCTACAATAAATTTTTAGAGTAGTACTTTAAGGGTAGTATTAATGGCCCCATTTAGATCTGCGACTTTCCTTGACTTCGTTTGACTTTTATAAGTGTGCAGAATTCTTCGGGCAAAATGAAATCAAGAGGCTCTAAATCCACTTCATGTAAGCTGTTTAGCATGTTGTTAAGGTATATTAGGCAACACTGATTCTACAGATTGTGACAGCGGCTTCTGCTTTAGTGACTGAAGAGTGATTCGATATATTTTTGTTGTATATGGGAGGGAAAGGGTTTTGGCTTGGTCTGCAAAAGGCAAACAAAGTGTTCAAAGATTGAAGTTTGGTTTCTCTTTGGCATTGAAACGTATCAATTAATTGCGATTTGCCGAATGAAGGGTTACATGTCATCTATATTAAGCGCGGCTTTATACTTCTAATAAATAATGTGTAAGAAGTCGGTATCGGATGTTAATTTAGGTGAAGTTCGGAGAAGTCCAAAAAGGAATTTATTTTGAATTTATCCTGTTTCTTCTGATTGGTTACACTATTAGACTGATTGTGCGGAGAAAATAAAATGCACTGCAGATTTCACTTTTGGCAGGAGTGATAAATGATAACTTCTAGAATTTTTACTATCCACTACATCTACTATTGTGTAATGCGGTTTCAGAAGAACAGCTCGTATGAACATGCTCATGAATCTGAAGTCTAAACTCTTCTTTTCCATTCAATTTTACTTGTATACGTACTTAATGTTGCTCTTCAACATCTCAGATTTATATCAGATCAATAAACTAGTGCCTAGTTTCTGTATGATCCGAGTAGCTGCTTACGCATCAAGAAAATGGCAGAGAAGAGCGTGGACATCAACCTTTTATCTTAGTTTATAACTTGGAGAAATTCCACTCTTTTTTCGATTTTGTAAAACTGCTAAGCATCAGACAAATATTCTTAAATGAAGATTATTTGCAATCGCTTTTTCATAATTAACGCTTCTATGATCCTGTTCTTGACATCTTTAAATACTTGGATTGATGAGCAAATCTTGAAGAAGGCATATTGAACCGAATCCGATTATATAGAAACCAGTACAGGTTTGACTTTTTTAACTGAACTACCATGGAGCCTGATCTGAAAACCAACGGAAAAAGTCTTACTTTTGAATGTCTTGGGAGACAAATGTTTTTGGACCAATCGAACTTTTTGGTTTGTTGTTTATCAAAACACCTACTGGATTGTTTTGGGTCTCATGAAATCTATACAGTCGATTGGTAAGTGCCTAGAAATGTTAGTTTGCGAAGAACTGTAAACCTCTGTGTTACTTTTGACACAGGCCTGTGAAGAATATACTACGAATTGTTTTTTAAAAGCATATATTACCAAACGCCCTATATTTTTGACGAGTGTGGTTGTTATGAGGACTTCCATGTATAAAATACATAAAATGCATAATTTTGCTCTACTTTAGCAGCCATAAAGTAGGTGATCAGACGATTCTAGATCTTTTTCTCTTGCTAAGATGCCTGAATGCTTTTCCAAATTATATGTATTAATTATGGTCAGTACCTTGAATAACATAAACAGTAGTAACACCTATGACCAAAGAAACGATTAGATAAATACAAGCTGTGTGGGCGTAAATTTTGCTAAGCAGCAGAATGCAGCACCCTCATTGGACCAATACCAAGTAACTAAAATCGTTAGACCTATGAAAGCAACAACCAAACAATATTTTAGATATAGCGATTTTTTCCCTGACACATACTTACTAGCTGATTCATCTCTTGCACCGTTTCACTTCAACTTTTACCTGTCTTATAGTAGCACCTAGAAATATCTTCTTGTCTCTTCAGCTTAATACAGTTGTTGCATTTCTTTTGAATACACGAATGTTTTCATTTTTTGGGTTTGTGGTAGTTTTGCATAAAGTGAATGAAAAAACTTTTATCAAAAAAGTATCATAATCTCTTCACACATTTGCCTAGCACTTTAAAAATTTCCTTGGCAAAACAAACAAAACTCTTCAAAATTGGTTCTTGGTCTTGATTCCAATGTGAAACATTTTCTTTTCTTCTAAATCCTGACGAGAAATAGTTTCCAAATAGAAACTACAAATCGCTGTTCTACAGATGGTACTTACAACTTATGAATTGTTTGTTCGCTAAAACATTATCGCAAAAACTTTATATAGCCAAATGTTAAAAAGAAAGCCCTTTTGAGAAACGACAGTTACGCAAATGAATGTTTCTAAAAATAAATGTTTGACTTATGAGTTTGATATGTGTTTTGTTTAATGATACATTAGAGCAAGTTCCAATTTAGATAAGTTTTTTAAATAACTGTCTTACTTAAAAACTTCAGTTTTCATGTTCGTCTTTTAATTTGAAGTTGAAATGTAGGAATTTATTATTTATTAGTATAAGATGTTAATATAAGTCAACCTTCGGGCTTTTTACACATAGTAGAGCATAACATACAGTCTTTAACCAGAAAGAGCAAGGTTGTATCTCCTCTAAATATCTTACGAATATTTAATTTGTTCTAGGTCACATATCAATGATAATTAAATGAATGTTTTATCTTAATGTGAATACAATTCTCATCATACATTTTATTTCCTAAGTCATTATAGGTTCTTTAAAGCATATACTATAAGAAGAACGCAATTCTGTTTTACTGAGATATATTTAAAATAAAATTGTAAAAAATATTAGCCAAATCTAAACTGACTATAAACTTTCTGAAGTTTAACTGTTTTGACGTTAATACACACTGAAAAGGAGACGAGAATTTGTTTTCCCATAAAATAAAAAAATTGTTTTTGTGCATTCGGAAAAACAATGAAAAACGAAAATTATATTTTTCGTTACCCGAAATAAATACAACAATTAATTGGGAGAAGTTAAAAATTAAAAAAATCTAAACGGGCTTAGCTAGTTTTGAAGCAAACAGAACAAAAACTTTACATTTTTCTTATTTTATTTTTTTCCTTTTTAAATAACCACATTATTCATCTTATGAGATGATGGATAATCCTCGTTATGAAAACATACCTTTAAGACCACAAAAAGAAACCCGCGGAAGTCAGACAACAACGAAATGCATATATCAATCTTAATTTTGTTGTGTACATACATATCAACCAAACGAATCGTTTGTCATTTGTCTTGTGTGCATTAAAATCGGTAAATCTTTTTCTCCCTTTTTTTGTCACTCATTTCACGTTTTTCCATATTTACGGTAATCCTGAAATATGAGAAATAAATGATGAAGGAAAAAATGGAGAAAAAATTCCAATAGGGTAGGTGAAAATTAAAGGACTCGTTGAAGTTGGTAAAAAGGATCTCTGGGACGTTCCCTGATCCCTTAACTTAATAAGATCTCGTTTTGCACATTGTTAAAGCAAGCGTTAAATAGACGCAGGCGGGAAGTTAGTGGGAATATGATAAGAAATGACAAGGGAAATTCATTAGTACACAAAATTGCTCCTAGTTGTTGTAGGTGTAAGTTTTGTCATTACAAACTTCTATCCCTTCCACCCCGCATCTTTCAACACTCCCTTTTAAACTCGCTAACGAGTTACTAGAACTATCTTCTTTCCAAAGTACTCGTTAAAATTAAGTTTGTGAATTGGAAAACATTATTTTGCCAAAAAAGGGAAATTACTTTGTCCCCGTCAGAAGTTTGTAAAATTTTAATTATCGTTTGGAACTTGAAAATTAGGTTATGTTACGTTGTATTGTCTTAGTTGTCGTTAGTTTCAGTTGGTTTCAGTTTAATCGGCACAAAAGAATAGATCGATTTTAGTTTGGTAGAAATTTAACCAGTAAGCAGCGCTTGATTCTGTTACTATGCGACTGATAAAAGGGATTACTTGAGAGATTAAGGATTAGTGTTCTCCTCGGCTGTCATTAACTCAACATACTAATGTTTTATTCAGTTGTGAACGGTATAGAACGGTTGTATTTGAAACGGTATAAAGTATAACTGAAGAATAAACACATACAACTAAACAAGAAAATTGCTATTTCTTGTTCATCTCTGTTAAATTTAATATCAATCCACAAAAGTTCTACGATTAAACAGTGCTCTTCCCTAGTAGTTCTTTGCCCAAGAAGTTTTTAAATGAAATTGTTATTTGAGAGAAAAGTTAATTCCAGAGAGAATTGTCATTTTCTAATGGAAAATAGTAAAGTACTAATAGCATTCAAAGTAACATTCATCCATACAATATTATTTGCTCAAAAGAATTGGATTGCACGTAAGTATCATAGTATTTCAGTCTGCATTTCTTGGGTACTCAAATCAATGACGGACAATTTTGAGTTGTATTAAAAACTTTGTATTTACACTTTTTACAATTTTTGGAGAAGTGATCGGTTTCGGCACATTTGAAAGATCACAATATTTCTTTTGGGACGCTGTTTATTTAGAAGACTTACTTTGAATTCTTCGGTTTAAATTTCCACCAAGTATGTACGTATTAATCCAATTTCTGAGTTTTCTGAATATGAAGTGAGAAAATTAAAGCTTAAGACTATGGTTTGTAATGAATTGGAATCTTTAAAATCATTATTTTAAAGATTTTGTGTATAATATTTCAACGTAGTTGCTCTGATGCTTCTTTTGCTTCCTGTTAATGTTAAGTTGTCTTGTTTTTACCAATATGCCCAGTGTCTCATCTTATTTGTTAGCTCAGACTGAACTGAACTGCAAGGATCTTCATTTTCTTCTTACTGAAAATGGCATCTACTCCATACTAAGCAAATTCCTTTCTCTTCTCGCTTTTGAGAAGCAACATACTCATTCTTAGAGTTGAAGACAAATTCACAAATTTTTGTCACTCTCCGTATTACTTAAATTTAAGTATCAGTACTTATCTTGGGCGATACTGAACTTTGAATAAGAATATAACAGCAAACATGTTTTCTTGTTTTTATTATAGTTATTCATCAAGAGGCTACATAAGACAATCGACTTGGTGTTTTTGGCATTTGGATTTCTGTTGCGTCGGGTTTGGCATAGTTTTAATTTTTTTAGTTAGTCAAGGTCAAGGTATCTCTTTTTGGCACAATGCCGAAGCTGTTTTTCAATTAACATATCGATCTACTTGTGGATAGAAAGAGTTTCTATACTGAAAAAGGACATGCACGAAATGTACCTCGCCAATTTTTTGAAACTTGGTAACTTCGAGAAGAGTGTGACTCATCGTCGCAGATACACAAAACTATTCTGTCGACTTACCAAATAATACGGAGTATAACATATGCCATAGTGCTTGTACTAATGTAATACAGTATATTTCCAAATTTTAGATGGAGCAGATTGTTCTTTTGATTTCATTGAGTCCTTTGATATCCCACTTTATAATATCGTATTTCTTCTTCTAGCTGTAGTATTCGGCCTTCAGTTCTCAAGGTTCTTGTGTTGAGGTCCGCTATACCATTAAGGATACTGTCTTTATCGAGTTCTTGCCTCCCCTAGAAACGTTGAGACTGCCTTTTCTACAGGGGTGGAATCCTGGACGTATAGTTCTACCCACTTGAAAGTTTCTTCTGATTTGTTTTGAGATTCGACATCCTGACATATTTTAACCTTAAAAGACGTATCAGCAAGTATCTGAAATCAGCTGCCTCCACCTGGAGTTGCCCCTCTGGAGACAGCCACTATAATGCTTTCTATATTATCCCTAAAAAATCTGGGATTGCCACTTCCGCCGGATCCGCTGCACTGAAGACTTATCTTTTCCACCACCACCGTCGTTGTGGTCTTCATCCATAATCCTGGACAGGGGGCCTTTACATAGTACTAGCAGCCGGAGCCAGCCGAACCTAGCTTTTCTATGTTACTTCTCAATCGTAGTAAGGCCCCAGGCTTGGGACTGGTATAGCGGAGTTCATTTGGGAGTTACGGGGCTTTAAATAAAATTTATCGGATTTTCGAGGGTGGCTTTCACCCACTTAACGTCGAGCTCAGCCGATAAACTACTATTTATATACCAAGTTTAAAAAAAATCGGTGAGGTAGGCTTCGTGCATGTCCCTTCTTGAGTAATTAACAATATCCACACAGAGGCTTACATGTTTACGACCTGAAGTTCTGCAATGCCTTAAAGACAAAATAAATGAAGCTGGAATCTAGTTCCTGATCTAAAGAAGATTGATAGTCTCAGCGTGAGTTGTTTACTTACACTGCCTTATATCCAACATTGAAAGTCCCTTTTGACTTCGGTTCTCTGATTATTCATATTTTGGAACTATAGCAACAGCAACCAGAAACATGTTCATACCAACATCTATCGGAGACATTGTCTCCATACCACATTTCTTGTGTATGAACCAATGAAATAATGTTTCAAACACTAACACGAGACTGACAGAAGCAGAAAGGCCTTCGCGACAAAAATTTGTATATTCTCTATTCCTGATACAATTATGAAGGAAGGAAAAATTGGTTGAGAGTTGAGACTAACATGTTTAATTCTAGTTGATCCAAAGCTATGAAGAAACTTAAGAGACCATAAAAATGTTTGTCTGAAGTGGTTCAATTATAATGTTCTATATCTTCTTTATTTTGCACTTTATCTACCATCCAATGTCGGTGATCCTCCTAGGAAATATAGTCTTCCAATTAGTTCTTAGTGACATTCGCCAAAATCATTGAACTAGTTTTCGCCAAAGTGATGTATATGTAAATGTTTCTCTCCTTTTGCTGTTCATTTTTCTTCGCTGTCTGTTCTAACAAATTTTATTTCTTTCAGAAGTTCTGTGTTTGAAACGTGTTCTGTGAAAATGCAATTTCTATCGGGTAGGCATTCCCAGTCTTTGCTGTTTGTAATGAAACAATGAAGGCTGCATTAATTTTTGTATTGGGTTCACTGGTAACTGTATTTTGTTCTGTTTTCATTGAAGTGAAGGTTGAACTCTATCACGATATGAATACGATGTTCACTGCATAGTTTGAAATTTTATTATTGGGATTTCTTCAAGCAGTGATCTGGTATTATTCCAGAATCACAGACTTTGCTAAAACCAATCACAATGAGACTTTTATATATTTTCTTTATAAGTTGAGAAACTTACAGAGAGAGAGTATACCTGGTCAATTGCTAGTTAACTTTTACTCTGATGATTTTGAGTGCTGTTAGTAAACCTTATCATTTTTCATCTCGTTAGCTGGACCCTATCACCATGACTCTTCTTTGGTTGGCTTACGCTCTTTGCTTTCTAGAATTCGACAGTGTCTTCCATGATTATATCATGAACACTGAAGCCTATATCGTTTCGTTTTTCCATTAGATCTTCACATTTTATTTTCTCTTAGCTTTAGCTTTTTATGGAGTATTGTTTTCTCCTAGATTGTCTATTGGTTGGGTTTTGTATAAAAAGGGAAGTAATGACTTTAGTAGTTATCTTATATACCTTTAACTGTGTTTCTTTTGAGAATATTCTTTATTAAATTATTAGGTTAATAAATCTGCTTTGTTGAGAATCTCTTAGAGTAATAACCATAAACGTTTTTTAATATTTTTATAAAGTAATTTCGCTTGTTTCTACAAAGCATCCATTTGACTTTAATTCTTGAAGTCTTCTTTTAAATTAATATTTTAGTACCCATTTGAAATTTTATTATTTTTCCCTTTTTGTTTTCGAACTCAAAATCCGTGTTTTGATCCCCTTTACTACTGCAGTAACGAAATTATAAATTTCATGGACGAGAGAAATAATTACATCCGGAGCACGAAGCTGCAAACTAATTACGTCGGAAAGGTAACAATAATCCAGATATGATCTAATTCCGTTTTCTTATCAAATTTGTGTATCGCAGGTTCAACGGATTCGAACATAAAGAAAAGTGAAAACATAATAAAATATTTAAAGACTTTGTAGCATACATACAGAAAGGTCAATGAAATTGATTTGTGAGGAGGAGTAGAAAGAAGAAAAAAAGTCGGAATCCTGTTTGTAGGTATCTTGGTTTCAGAAAGCTGTTCGCCCACGTGTTCTGGTGTTTATGTAGATTTAAAGTCTCTTTAGTATCCTTTGTTTAGTTTTTGTATAATTGAAATTATTTTTAGTTTATTCTGTGATGTTTCAAGTTTATATCCATACAGGCATTACAAACGAATGTTTTATGTCATATTCAAAGACTGGGGTTGTTGGATTTTCATTTATAAAATCCATTCAATGCGTTTTTCTGTCAACTGATGCAGATAAATATATATCAAAACGTATAATGTTTATTTAAAATTTCTCTTGGTGTGCTTATCCGAACAAAAGCCACGTTGAGAGAACGCCGGAGGAAAGAGAATATTCCTTTCATTTAAGCGTGAAACACCAAGATAAAAGCAAAGTAAACACATGGAACCATAGACATATACATTTTCATTCAATCCACACACCTATGGTTTTTACCTTACACATCTCTACTGTGAGAGGTTATACACATTTAAAAATTACAAAACATATCGTTCGTTGCCTTCCCTTTCACTACATTCTGTTGCTTCACCTTAGTTGGTTGTTGCAATTGTTTCTGATGATGATTTATTCAGGAGGATCTTGATGATGAGGTAGTTTTCTTTTTTATATTTCATTTTCATCTGTTTCAAAATAAAAAGAGATAAAAATCCAAACAGTTGACAAATCAATTAAGGACAATAGACTGACGTTAAGAAAAAAGTCTCTTGAGATTCCGCAACATAATAAAACAATTAAATAACGGTTAACAAATTTATAAACAAAATAAATCTATTTAGTAACAACTGACACAAATTAAAAAAATCTTAGAAATAAAAGAGTTCAACGTATTCCAGAATAAAAAAAAACTAATTAGTTTGCGCTTCACGCTTGTTAATTTCCAACAAAGCCAACTATATTTCTGTATTAGGAATTTGCAAATTGTGCATTTTTTTTGTTCTACCATCACTATTATCATCGTCATTCTGAATTTAATAAACGTGTACTTTTGTCTTTAATATTATTTTTTCGAGTAATAAAATTTTGCAACTATGCGCATTAGTGGACTTTCTTCCATCCGTAAAATACGATTAAAACTTGCTTCGACACCCTTGACACATATTTCGAAGTTATTAAATTTTTATTAATATCGGGAAGGGTCAATAAAACACCAATAAAATGCGAGAGTTTTGCGGCGTTTTCGTGTTTTTGCTCGAACAAAAGAGATTGAAACTTAAGTGTCCTGTTAATGGAGGGAATTTTATTCGTTATTAAATCGGAAATAGGACCATTTAAATGAAATCTGAACCGTTCTAGTTATTTGGCACTTTGTTTCTAATTTTTACGTACTTTTGCTTATCGCTGCTATTCTTGTTTTTTATTTTATGGAACATGGTCTGGAATTTAATTTACAATTTATTGAAGCTATTAATTAATAGGAATATAAACCAATATGTAATGTTTAATAAAATTGTCAAATAAATCTCTTTTAACATATTAACGTGATGCAGATGAAATGCATCTTTAATTACTAGTTATTCCTGACATAACGGTTTACGGCGGGAATGAGTTATTAAATTTATTGGACATCGATTAAAAAGATATTACTCATAAATAGCTTCATCAAATTTATTAAAGCAGAATGGATGCCGGCGTTTTAGGAATTAAAAGATGTTAAGGTAAAGACCTATTTCAAAATGAAAGTTAATATACCTAAGTAAGATTCTGTAGGTGTCTGTTTGAGACATTTGCTGCCTTGTTAACTTGAACCTTTTAGGATTTCTGAAGATGACAGACAGTAAAACTTTAATATTTGAACTATAAAAACTTATTATTACTTTAACTGTCTATTCACCCCGATTTAATAACTCTAGCGAAACATATTTTGATGAAGATGTAAATTGGGGTTCTTAAAACTATTGGGTATTATAGCATTGAGAATGCTAAACAGTCCATATCAAGAAGACATACTGACTAAACGATTATTCAAGAAATTATGTTTTAGAAACAACTTACACATGATCTACACATTTATGACTATAACAATATAAAAATTACAAGATGAGAGCATTATTTTCTACGTTGCACTGATTTTCGACAACTGCTAAAGCGCAACGGTATTAATGTAGAAATTTTTTTTGCAATTGAAGTCTAGAGTAGGTAAATTATTTGGACAGTCTTTTAGTGTAAAATCTACACATGCCAAAATGAATAATTATGGATTAAATACAATGTGCGAACTGCAAACAAAGATTAAGGACAATTCATATATGCAAAGGATTTGCTGAAATCTGAAATCGTTGTACAACTTCTAAATATTGATCTACTCGTGACACCAAACCAGTTGTTTTCATGCAAGCAACCCTTTTGTGGGCTTCGATCATTACAAACAGATCAGATTTAATTGAAACAATTGAAGCGAAGGAAAAATAAAACATGTGTGGTTGTCATCGATTTGAATTCCATTATAATTTTTAAAACAATTTACTTACATAAAAACAAAAACCAACCGAACAAAAATAGCGATTAGTGGATTCACTTCTATAGTTTCATGCTGTAGCGCTAATGGGTGCATTGTTAAATCTTGAATAGTTTCTACCTACTCGGTTAATTTTACCTTACATTGTTGGTGTGACTGACTTTAGTATCATTTTCACAAAACGCACGATATTTTTCAACAACAAAAAAGTTGATATCGCATTAACAATGCGAAATGAATGTCTTAAGATGATAAAAGGTAAATTTGCTTAACTAATATAAAATTAGACTTCATGTATTTGATTACTCTTGGCATTAAAACAATGTAGTGAGACATTATTAAATTAAGAAAGTTGTACCTACATTGAATATTCATCACGAGAGACGTTGATATGGTTACTAAAATACTGAAAGAACAAATATATCAATACCATCACATGAGAGATCTACAATCTATTGGCACATTACCGATTTGCGTTAGATCTGGAAAACGATCATATCAAAGTTAAAACCGAGTAATAATTTTTTTGAGTAATTTATTTTTATTGGATACCTAGTTCTATAGGTAAATAGATAAAACAACCTTTCTAGATTTTCTGTTATTTGCGTTGCAAAGATTAATGCTTGCTACCATTCCTGTGATGGTTATCTTTACATTTTCTAATTATTTGTAATTAAAAGCGTTTTGTGTTTCTATTAATTGTTCACCAACTATTACAAAACAAGAATAGATGAAGAGGGTTCAATAGATAAATAGAAATGTGGGATTCGCATGTCTTCTAATTCGTTTAGGGTCAGAGCTGGGAGTTATAATCACGCAATTTGTACATCACAACTCCCTTTTAAGTTGCAAATCTGTAGTACAAAGAGCAATACCGCCAACCCTCTCTCATTATCATCGTAATTGCTTATCTTCTGCGTGCACCGAATGTTTTCTATGTAGTCATCTCTCTTTTTCTCCCATATACGAGAATTTTCAGAATATTGTGGAGAAGTGAGATGGATACACCTTTTTGTGGTGCATTAATTAATGGTTAGCCTTCATGTATCTGATATGGTGTGTGTTACATAACTTACGATATTACGTTACAACTCGACGAGATAAGGGGTGGCTATGAACTTTGATTTTTGAATACAATGTAATACATACTTTGGTTTATGTGCATGTATGTATACGTGTATATGTGTGCGTGTGTATTATTAGGTTATCTTTGTACATAAATTTTGGTATTACGAATGGATTTATTTGTGTACGATCCAGATTTAGGGAGGTTTATATATCTGTAAAATGTCGAGAAATGAAAACATAAAAAGTTTTTCTCTTTATTTGTTTTTTCTGATAAAATTGAATTTTTCTGTATGTTTTCTCTATTTTTCTGTTTTGTTCTTAGGCATCTTTGATCCTATTTTCGTTCTGAAATTCCTAATATTTAAAATTTTAGTTCTTCGGTAGATATTCATATTTTCCTTTATCTTTATACCAAAAATATTTTTTTTCTAGAAGAACTTCAGAAGAATCTTATTATTGACCTAAAAGTATATAAAAATCCTTTCCTCCGAAGCAAAAATATTAGAACTTTGTAAAATCATTCGAGCTAAAAAAATTTCGCCTCAAGCTTCAAAGAAACAAAATAAACGAAAAGAATTTTTTCCGTTATATTTAATATTTGTTTTCTTGTATGTCCAATTATTATAAGATGCCTTTTTTTATTTAATATATATTTAGAAAAAGTTTCTTTCTTTATAACATTCTCGCCCTGTGTATTTTCCTTATGAAAGCTATACATGTACAAAGGCAATTTTTCGTAGCTAATAGAAAGTTAAATAACGTTTTATTAGCGATGCACCAGTGGTTGCAGTATTGTGCCATTGTTAAAATAAATGTATTCCACGTTTTCTAGTTACCTTTAAAAAATCAAACACTTTAATCTGCTTTCTACGCACTCAAGTTCCTATGCACACATCCATCTGTTTCTTCAATTGAAATTAAATTTAAATAACAGTTAATTAAATCCGATTTTATTTTATTTTTTGCTTCCGACTTCCGTTTGCGCTCGTTCCATTTTTATTATTTGATGTAGATAGTGAATTTTTAATTAATTTATTTTCTAGTTGTTTTGTTTATATCAAAAAGAAAGATAAAGTGAAAATTAAAAACGAAGATTGAAATCAAGTGTTAATTAAATTGTCACGGCTAATGCCGGATACACACTAACGTTTTTCCGCAAGTACCTACATTAAATCTTCTCCTTTCTAAGACTTGATTATACAGTGTGAGCATAAAGTAACGCATACATTTTATATTTCTTTTATGGGCTAGTATATCGGAGAATCCTGAAACGGGTCGGTTTTCTACTAAAAGGATGCACATTTTAATGGTGCAATGACGTCTTCGTTATTTTCTTAAGTAGACCCCCATTAAAATCTCGAAAAAGATCAGAGGGTTTGCATTAAAAAAACTGACGATGACGTCATTGCTTCGAAACAAATGGATGCTGGAAGGTGATTGCACCATTAAAACATGTATCTTTATAATAGAAGATCGACCTGTTTTGGGATCTCTTGCCAAAAAGATATGAATCATATACGTTACTTTACACTCCACATAAAACGATCTTTTAATCTTTTTTTAATTTGTTACATGTGTAAGCTTTGTGATATCATTCTACAATTTCATTCCATTTCCTAAAAAAGAAAAAGGGATTCGTATAAAACTATGCATAATACTATTTATTAATTAACGCAAACGGCAATCAAATAATTACTGTATAGTAATTAAACTGATTTTCCTTTGAATTACAAAATAATGCCATAGGGCTTTATAGTGAGTGGTTAATACTGAAGAGCACATACAGTATCAGATTAGTTTGGTAGAAAGATAATGCTTGATCCAAGCTAAATTACAAGATCAACGAAATTCTCTAGAGGTCGAGACTAAAAACTCTACAGTAAAACTATTTTCAAAACCATTTATGCAGCAGCCGTTGTTCTTATTTTCCTACGTTGCAAAGAAGAAATGAACACATAAAATTAACTGATTGAATACTGTCTTTTCTATCATTCTGGTGGTTACTGTGCTGTCACTTGGAAGACAGTACTGATAGATCCAGTTGGTTGTTTGTAACTAATTCTCAGTTTCGTCTCAATAAGACTTGTTGGTTCCATAACATTCGTTGCTGAAGAAGCAGCGGGTAGGTTGAATATTTTTCATGTCTTATTTCTGTTGGTTTCCGAAAATTCTTTTCGTGTTTGCTGTCAGCAAGGTGACCTAGTTTGCCCCGTAATTCAATCGGCATAGTCACATCTTGTAACTAAGCTTAAATTCTGCCTCAATAAGATGTGTTGGTTTGTCCTGCCTGGACTAAGGCGTCGTAATGCTCTTTGATGGAGTGAATGGATAACTTAAACTTCTTCGTACGCTGCTTCTGTTCATTTCCAAAAATGCGTTTCTTCTTTTTGCTACTACTGTTGAGTTGGTTGCTGTTCTTGTTCGCAAAGGTAGAGATAATTGGTTTGGCCTGTCGTTGAAGCGAAAGAATGCGTTCCAGTCATCTTCTGTAGCTTTTTGTCAGCTCCGAGAATACTTTTATTCTTGAGACGTTGATATTGCTGTTGCCCTTCTTGTTTTGTTTAATTTCTGTACTACTGCTCAGAAAAGTTCCTAGTTCACTCACATGGGAGTTAGTCGGTTGGATTAGTCCGAGGTTTACCGGAACCAAATTCAAGTCTGATGATACTGCTGTTGCTTAAGATGTAGTTGCCATTGATGCTGCTGCTTGTACTGTTTTCTCTTGTTTCTTTCACTCAATTTGCTGAAAGTATTAATCTTGTAAATAATAGTTACAACCTCGAGTTGACGTGTGGACGCATCTTTTGAACTAATCTTGGATCTAGCTTATATTTAATTGAATTGAAACACTACGACTTACTCCTTTTGGTATGAACCGATTACGATCTCTCTTGAAAAGTAGCGCTTGAGTGATGGACACTACAGGTTCTGGATGTCAATAAGATGTGTTGGTTTAAATTAAGGTTTCCTAAAGCTCTTCGCTGAAAAAATCGTGAGTAGCTTAACTTTCTTCATTTTCTGCTTCTGCCAGTCCCTAGAAATTATCTTGTTTTAGTGAGATTTTAGAGAACTAAAGACCAAAGAAGTCATCTGATGGCATTCTGCTTTTGTCAGCCGACATGCAAAGATTATCCTCTATTACTGACAGACATTGCAGTATTTGGATGTCATTAAGATGGTTTGGTCAATTTAGACTAAGGTGCTTTAAATAGCTTCGCATAAGAAACGACAGGTAACTTAACTTTATTCATTCTGTGTTTCTGTCAGTTTTCAAAAATCATTTTGTTTTGGCAAATTTATAGAAGGTTATGGATCGGAGAATCCATATGATGGCATTCAGCCTTTGCTGGTTACTGTTTTAACTGACACACAAAAATTATTTTTGGAAAGTAGCGCTCTAGTAATGGACACCACAGCATCTGGCTGTCCATATGATTTGTTGGTTGGACCAGTTTAGATTAAGGTGTCTAAAACTATTCGCCCCTGTGAGTTCGCAGAAAGTATCCTGTTTTGATAAATTTTTAGAAGACTGTGGGTCGGAGAATCCATTTGATGGCATTGTGTCTTTGTTGGTTACTATCTTGAGCGACACGCAGGGATTATACTTGGAAAATATATATATATATATATATACTCTAGTGGTAAACACTATATGGTCTGAATTCTGGGTGTTAATAAAATCTGTTGGTTTAGCTTTAGCCATCCGCCGTTGCTTCTGTAGATTTCCAAAAATTTCTTCTTCACTGCCTCTGTTGCTGTTGCAGACTACAATTAGCTGTTTTGGGGTGTCACAGAGTGTATTTCAGCTATCGCTTCTATCTAATTCCGACAATACTTTTATTGTTGGGAGCGTTTATACTGCAGTTGCTATTCTTGTTGTGTTGGTAACTGTGCGGCTGTTCAAAAGAAAAAGTTGGAATGGTCAGCTGAAATGAAAGGGGCGGTGGTAGAAGATAGCCAAAACGCCTTTTGTTGCTTCTATGCAATCGCAAAGTTACTTTTATTCTTGGGGTGCTGATTTTGTATTTTTGTTGATTTTACTGTTTTGTGGTTATTGTGGTTTTGCGCAGAAGATGTTATTGGTACTCTTCCATAAAGTGAGGGAGCGTAGTCTAATATTATTCAGTCTTTCCTGTTCTGTTGTTGTCTTGTGGTAGTTGTTGCTGCCGTAGCTAGTAGCTGGTGGTAGTGTCGATGTGGCTACTATTGATATTACTCTTGTTGCACCACTGACGCTGTATCGAATATAGACTTAAGAGATCTAGGTAGGACGGCCGAGTGTGGGTTTTATATGTAAGTATTTAGAATTTAGTCTATATTTCCGGAGTCGGTTTTACACTAGATCAAGTTCGGCCGGTAGAGCTCTGAACTTCGAGATAGAACTCGGGCTGTAAGAAAGACGTGATACTCACATGTGACGTTGTCGGAAGTAATTCTAAGAAACAGATTTAGGATTTTTGATTCCAGGAACGTTCTAAGAAGTACTGTGAAACCGAAAGTTTATGGCTACGTTTAAGTTAAGGATCATGCTAAACCGAAAACCATATTAGTGCTCTGGTACTGTAAATCTTCTAATCAGAAACGTTTCGAAATCTCTCTTATCAATTCATATTTGAGAGGACAGGACGTCTGGTTTACGATTTCTATCTAAGATCTATCTCAATAGAGCCTTCGTTCTCTCATTCACAGACGTCATAAGTCAGAGAAGCCTTTCAGATTAATAATCCCAACAATTGACGAATTCACGCCCTCTCATGCTTGAACGCTCGGTACTACACAACCTTATAGCAATGTATGTAAAAACGAACAAAATTATAAAAACGGTTACAGTAGAAAATTGCATGACGTCAGTGACATAATCATCTTATTTTTCTTTTGCCATTAAGGTATGAGAATAGATTAAATGAACATAGGAAGTATCTTAAAAATAAAGTTAAATTTTTTTATGTTTTACCTTTACAGGAAAAAATGAAACTAATAATTTAAAGTAGATCTGTTCTACGATTTTATGCCTGAAATTCTAGATTATAAACAAAGAATGTTCTAAAAAAGATTTATAATTCGTGTTAAGACTTTTTTATGTTTTAATGACCTTTTTGTGTTCATCTAGTTGTGTCAGATACCTACTTGTAATTTATTAAGACTAACTGTTAATTTCAGGTTTAAACAATGGTAGAAGGGTCTAGTTTGGTAGGTTAATAATAGACATGCTAGGTACGTGTAATGCAAGTGCGATAACCAGTCTATTGCATGTCACATTTACGCAGCACACTGCCTTGTTCTAGATTTTATATTAACCGTCTCAAGTTTGCATTCGAGTCATCACCATTTTTCAACATACTAAAACAATTTGGTAATAGGGATAAAATTGCCTTTTCCACCGGAAACTTGAAAACAAGAAATAATAATAACCCTCATGTATTTTTATGGTAGCTACTTCTTGTAACTTCAAGGTTTGCTGGTTTTAAATTATAGGAGTTGTTGAAAAGTCTTCAAATGGTGCGTGTTTGCTATGCGTGGTATACACCTAAAATAACATTTTGATTTTGTAATTTGTTATTTAATTGCAATAAAAGAGGATTATTTGATTTATTGGTTAATAAGGACTATTTGGTTCGGTTTAATTAGGTTTTTAATATTTATTGTCGTCAGGTTTTATTGTAATTATTTCACTGTACGTGTAATTTTGTCCATGGTAATAAATATTATAAAAACAAGTCTCTACTATTTTATCGCCATTATTTTATGGCGTTGTCCTGAATTCTCCAAGAAAAATTCTAGTTACGCAAAGAGTCAATGTACTGTTCTCTCTGTATTATATGTTCGTTAAAAAGTAATTTCTTTGGAATGCAGGGAAGAAGATATAATATAGAATTGATGAACTCTTGTCGACTGGCTTAAATAAAAGAAAAGAGCTTAGAAATTCCAATATTTTTGATAACATTACGGATTAAGAGTTGACATAGCAACTAAATTCTAAAAAATGAAAAATAAATTGATATCCGAGTTGTTTGCATTTAATTAAATATCAAGTAAATGAATAGATGGGATGGTTAAGAGGGTAAAATGGTGACTTTAAAGTTGCATTATAAAGCTACGCAAATTTTGAAATGGTCTACAAGAAAATGGCGTGATTTAAATTCCTTGCATGCAAGGCTTGCTGCATGCAACATGAAGGTAGGTACATAAAAGCATAACATATCAGTGTAAACTGCTTTCTTTTGTTTTTAAGTTGTATTTAATTATAAAAACAATTTTTGTTTGAGGTTTTTTAAAATTTTTATTAATTATAGAAGAGTTGTTTACTCATGTGAAAGATGTGGAACGTCTCTTAAAAAACGTATCTTGCATGAGGATAAATACAAACTTCAGTCGTTGATTAAATATTGCGATGATTGCGTGAAAGAATTTTGTATTTTTATATGAAGCTGTAGGTACAGAGTCGGGTTAAGAAGAAACAAAAAAATATATAGTATGCTCGGAAAAACCACCTACATGCTATGTAGTATATGTGAAGGATGATAATAACGAATGGTCCACAAAATTTGACCTCAAAGTTGGCCTTGGAAAGAGTGAATTATGTCTGTATTAAAGTAATTGGAACTACTAATCAAATCACTAGGACTACGTTATAATGTGAAAATTTATGTATTGTGAAAATTATCAAAATAATTCTCCACCTTTTCAAGAATAACATCCAGTCTTTTGATCTTGATATCATTTCTAAATATGACGTTACTTATTCTTTTGCAAACTTCAATTAACTCTTCTTTTTTGTTTCAGGTAAAGTTCATTTAATTGGACCTCGTCTTCTGTTTGGAATCTTGTAAGTACTACATACGAGAATAGTATCCAAACAAAGGAAATACACTATTCTTTGAAATAATATAATTTCCACTTATCGTGCCGTATGGGTATCCAGGTGATTTAAGATTTCTTTATTTGATGATTTTTATGGGTTTTTAAGAGTTAATTTTAACGAATCTTCTATTAACTTTAAGTTCTCTACATACTCTGTTGACAATACTTCTAGACTCTATATATTTAGCAAGAAAAATCAGCCTTAATCGCGACTTCTCATTGGAACAGTTATTGAATACTTCGATATAACTTTAATGACGACTTACACAGAGCTACTGAAAAATACTGACCCTATTCAACCACAGCACTTCAATCTCGGCTACTTAAAAAGACCGAACGAAGTTCAAATTCATTGGGGCCTTACACTTCCTGAATAACTTACATCGTCATTATTGCCATCATTGTCCTAGGACCAATTGAACAAAAGAAATCACACTATTAATCAGATGATCACATTTTATAAATTTCATCAATCAGATTAGTAAATTGTGAAATCAAATGTGACAACAGATTTGATTTCTATTACGCAACTAACCCTTAATCGTTTTCTGCAGTTACAAAAAGCTTATATATATGTAGTTACGGTTTCCAAACCAGCATACTTTGACAATTGTTCTTATGGATCCATTCAGCGCAATATAATCAAGCATTAGAGGATTACCCTACCCGAGCTAATTGAACTCTTTATTCGAAATCTCTATTTCTTATGATGGATTTTGCAAGAAACCATTGCTTGAATGATTTTTGTATCGCTTGAATTGCAATGGATGGCTAGAATTCGTAAGATGTCAAAAAAGAGAGAAAATAGTAAATTCTTTGAAAGTGGGAGAAATGCCTACGGAAAGACTAAGGTTGAGGTCGTTGATTATTTCTGACAATAGCATAGTAATCATGGTCACGAACGTCGGCCGAGTTCTTATTGCTCTGGTAAGGGAAAAAATACCCTTCCAGGAATGTCTGCGGGAGGCTGAAATAGTGTTCCCCACCAAAACTGTTGTTTCAACACCTGTGAGTACTGCACACTCTTGCTCAGTACACATTCGAGCTGCTATGCATATGAAACCAACAGCATTTTAAACAATAAATCTGCCTCTACATACTTCTACACTTTAGTTACTACAGCCTAAGTTTGAAGTGACAATGAGACATACCCTGGGCCAAATGAACAAGAACTTTATCAACTTTTTCTTTATGTTACGCCTTGCACAAATTAATGTTCTTAAATTGAAGTTTACATCATACCAAATATCCGAATCTGCACAATAACTTAGGAAAACTGAAAGGCAGTTCTGTCTGGAATATAGGGCTAAATAACTTTGGAGCGTCCAGACGTCAACTATTAAGCATTCAAATTTACTTCTAAAAATCTTTATTTGCTTTTGTATATTTCAAATGCTTACAACTCCAGTCTTTTGTAAAAGAAAGGTCTTGGAGTTCGAAGAAGAATTTTACATAACCCCAGATACGAGCAACTGAACTTTTACATACCTAGTGGTAGGTAAGTATATGAAACCTCTGAATATGAACAAATGTTGACAATCAGTATTAGTATCGATCAACTGCATAATGGATTTTATTTAGTATGTCGAGTTCTTTCGACTTGTTATCATTTGGTCACTCATAAGTTAATTTTGGCGCTCCTTACTGTATGGCGAGCCACCGCTCCGCCGCCTAGAACCACTATTACTTCTGAATGGGTGTGTTTTCAGTTGTCATTGTTTACCGGATCATTAATTGTAAGGCATTTTACAATCGATAAAAGATGAAAGATTGGATTTAATGTAAACTTACAACGAAATTCATGTACTCATGTCACATATTCAAGGCAAGAAATGTGAAATCAAGAATTTTGCTGATATTTGTATCACATATGCACATTATAGAGTTTTACCTGTTCTACACATGTACAGAAAAACAAGAACTAGAGGAACAAGCACAACACGAAGAGAAAGAGGTTGAGGAACACACAATTATTACAGAGGAACAAGTGCAAAATACTACAGGAAAATTTAAAAACAGAAAGTCACCGAATGAAAATGAAATTCACAATAAACTCATTAAGTATAGCGAAACACATATTATTCAGGATTACACTTAACTCTTCAACATAAAATTGAAACTTGGAAAAATACCAGAGGAATGGAAGAAAAGCATAACCATACCGATTTTTAAAAAAAGCGACAGAACTGATCCTGCCAACTATCGGGGAATAACACTACTAAGTATTTCATTGAAACTTCTAACTAATATTATAGCAAATGAAATAAGTTTAGCACCAATAAATGAAGAACAGCCAGGTTTCAGAAAAAACAGATTAACCCTTGATGCCTTGTTCATAAGACAGATACTTGAAAGCCATAGAATTCGATACTCCTGTCTATATCTATTTCATAGACCTCACTAAAGCTTTTGATAGAGTGCAACTAAAGGACGTTGTAAGAGCCTTAGAACAAAAGAATACACTTAACGATTATATAAAACTGATAAAAGATATAAACACAAGAACCACGGCACAAATAAGAATCAATAATACACTTATCCGCGTTATTCACACTTTTTCTGGTATACGACAGTTAGCCTAATACTGTTCAACACTGTAATGGACCAAATAATCGACAGACAGGGTAAGGATTATGAATGGAACAAAACCAAGTGAAAATAATATGCTATGCAGACGATGCAGTTCTGATTTTCGAAACAGAAGATGACCTCCAACGAATGCTACTCACCTTCAACATACAAGCAGAAAACTTCAATATGAAGATATCGACACAAAAGACGAAATCCATGTCAATCGCTAAAAAATCACTGCGCTGTAACTAGAAACCAATAATGTCATCATCGAACAAGTCATAACATTCAACTATCTATAGGATCCATAATAACTAGCTTAGGATATCTAGAACAGAAAGTGAGACAACAAGTTAACAAAGCAGCCGTCATATCAGGACATTTTGAACAGCTGATATGGAAGAACAAAGCTTAGCGTGAGCTACAAAGCAAGGATATATAAAGCCTGTGTTAGACCTATTATGACATATGGGGCAGCAACAAGGGCTGAAACATTTAAATCAAAACGCTTTCTAAGAACCAGCGAGATGAAAACATTAAGAACGATCACCGGACACATACACTGTGGGATAGGCAAAGAAGCAGTGAAATAAGAAGATACTGTGAAACAGACGACATTGTAGGATGGATAAGAAAGCGAAGAAGAGGGTGGAACCAACATGTGACAAGAATGGCAGACGATAGAACAGCCAAAGATGGGAGGACAGCTGGCAATCAACGCCCCAAGAATCCCCCCGAGGCAACCGAAATGGAACAGGCAATAAGCCTTTGTTAGAGGAAGAAGAAGAAGAACTATTACGGCTGGTTATAAAAGAAGACGCTAAAATCTGTTTTCTTCAAACGCATTAAATCTTCTCTACCTAACTCTTAAAGTAGATAAATGTCTCAGTTCCCAATTTTACATTCTTATACTGACTGGACCATTTTAAGACTTCAAGTGAAAATTAGCGTTAATTTTTTATAATGCTTTTGAGAATTTCTGATAATCCCAATAGAAGTTTTTGCCTTTACAAACAATCTAAGTAAAAAAATTCATTACCATGTGTAAACTAGTTGAACTGGCATGAATTATGGGACAGACTGATGCTCAGAAAAATAAGGAAATGATTTCTTTGCATAAGAGAAGAAGCTAACAGCCTAAACTCTTAATCCAACTCAACTAATAGCGAACGATGAACCTATTAACCGACTTTACTAGTAATCTATGTAGGAACACCAAAGAATGTCGAGAGAGTAAATGGCTACGCCACTACAAAGATGCTATTCGTTTTGTTGATAGTAATTGCCCTTTTAAGAAAATAATGATAGACGAAACGGATCAAAATTTGGAACTTTGAGTATTTATGACATTTATATAAAATTTAATTCATTCATATTAAATGTTTGCCAAGAAATATAAGTTTTTAAAAACCTGAACTTGAAGTTTTTTGTCTATACCTCTACAACGAAATGACTGAAATGTGATTGCTCAAAATTGTGACTTTCTATTTACATTTTCTCATTTTATATTTGATGTCACAAATCGGATTTTGAAGAAAATTTTTAAATTGGCCGATAAATAACTAAGACGTAGCTGCTCAAAGTGGTGGCTGAAAGCTTTCATGAATTTCTAGTGCTGCAAATCTTTGTAAATATTTTTAAAATCGACAAGTAAATAGTTCAAATATTTTTCCAGACTGGATGTAGGTATTAGAATGTTCAAGAATCTATGATGCCAACTTGCAACATCGTTAACTACAAAGAAAATAGTGTCAAGTCCGAAAATACTAGCCACATTCTTCTTTAAAATAACACCCTGTATAGTTTCACATTCTTGGGAGCTACATTTAGTATGAAGGTGGGATGTTATTATGCTATTTCAATTCCATATTGACCTTTTTCGCTACTGGAATTAACGTGGGGCTTATTAATTAAAAATTATTCAATGAAATTAGTTACGTAATTCTAGTAATTAGTAAATGATAAAAAATAAATTAGGAATTAAGTATTTAAGGTATTAAAGAAAGACAGCTTTAACCAAAATATTTGATTGATGATTAAGAAACGACTTTAATTTTTTTATGAATTCAATGGAGATAAATAACTTGTGAATACACCTGTACATCATTAAAGATAATCGACTAAACAAAAATGACTACTAAAAATGAATAATTATGGTTATTACTACCTATTTAAGAACGAATGTATCGATACTATTCGAAAAAGATGGATAAACCTAGAAAGTTCTTTAATTAAAATTGCCGAAAAGCGCGAGAAAGAATGAAGAAGATATCTTTCAGCATCGAGTTAATTTACTTTGAAATTGCTGTCTTTCAAGATTGTAATTTGCGATTCTCCTAACCAATTAATATAAAAATCACCAATATCTAACTTTTTATATTATTGTTCTAAAATTTCTCTTCTTTTACAAACTCTTTCATAACGCAAAACTTTCTTAAATTTATTCAACTAGAATGATACAAGAACAAGAAGAAAAAACTTTCTCTAAAATTCTAAAATGCAAAATTAATAATTTGCAACTTTTGGGTCCTGCTTTCCACTCGGTTGACCACGAGAGACGCGTACAGAAAACAGCGTCGTTTTTGTTTTAAAAGGCTTGCTTGGAAATTTTGTCATGCAACAGTTGTTGCAAACCAAGTAAAAATATTACGTATTCCAACTGCAGAACAGTCTGGCTAACTGTTAATAAAAGGACCCGTTATTTTAAAGTGAACTTTAAAAGTACGTTATGGCTGTCACAACGCCCAGTTAAATCATGAATTTTATACTTGAAGCCACCATAAAAATATGCATTCAATTTCGAATAACCTCAAAAAGGTATCATTAGCTATTGTGATTTTATCGTTTTGCTTTCTTAAATGATAATGATTCTATGTCTAGAGCAAATAAATATATTAATAAAAATTTTCGGAATGATTAAATAGAACGTGACTGTAGATTTAATGACAAAAATGTTCTTCTAGACACTTTGGTCTGGTTATAACGGTACCCATTCAACTGTTAAAGTAGTCATTGTGCAATTATAAATTATTGTTATCGTTACATCGGTACATTTTTTCTAAACGCTTTAAATGGGAAATTGGAACAATACGCTTTCCAGGCTACAGTTCAACGAATTCAATTTCCAAGATGGCTCAAAAATAAATCAACGCATAAAATCAAAATTTAACTCGAACAGCTTGAACCACAAACACAACACGCACCGTTCATTGAATCAAATGCAAATTAAGTGTGATTCATATCCGCTCAATAAATTCCCCATTAATAATATACCACCACGTATACTATAATTCCACCCACAGCAATTAATAACTAGATGGCTTAGAACTTTTTCGCCTTTTTTTAGCTTTCCTTGTATGTTCTTTTTTACAACAAACACTTTAAATCCTAAAATCTTAACAGACAAGAAAAGAAATTCTTCTTAAGTGGAAGAAGATAATCATTTCCTTAAAGCACAAGGGAGTAACAATGCAGGAGTTAACGAGTAGGCTGTGGGGCATTTAGAAAGTAGCCGGCTTTTGTTTCATCGGGGATTGTTAGGATGATCTGGGTAAATTTCGTTGCTATCCGTACGTAAATGTGCCTATTAGAGATAACATACTGCATCGGAGTCGCATTCCGTGGGTTTATCTGTTACCCGTTTAATAATTATGACCAGGCTGTGTTTGCATTTAACAAGGGATGGCTGTTATTTAACGTAAAAGGATGTCTGATTTTATTGGGTATGTTAAATGAATTCCAGATTCAATCGTAGTGCTGTTTGTGCTATTGTTTGGGAAACTAAAATTGAGAATATTTCCATTTAGCTACTTTATAATCGGTTTAGAAATTTAACTGTTCTTACTTCACTAATACCAGAGATTTCATGAATCTAATTACATTATGTAATTTAATTACCTTATATATAGAGGAAGCATACAACTGACAACCATTCTTGGATTAGATTAGAAAGCACGAAACTCCTCGAGGGAATGCTTTGAGTAGATATCGGAACATCAAAAATTAGTACTTGATAGGAAAAATATTGCCGCTGAAGTTTACAAGAATCCTTTGATGAAAAGCAAGCAAAACAAAATTTGTTTTGCAGTATGTAACAAACAGGTAATAATAAATGAGAAAAAAGAGGACAACGTTCTTTAAGTTGTAACAGAATATTGAAATGAAACTTGACCTAACAATGAAATAAAGTAAGGCGTCAAACTACCATGATACATAATTCTAAATGCATCCTTTTATAATGCGGTTTTTGTCACTCGCTGACAGTTTAATTAAATAACAATCGGATTTGAGTTGTATGATTCAGCAGAGATATTATCAAAAATGATTATAGAATGATTCAATAAAAATTACTTTGACCTGGAATCTACCACCATATTCCATTTTACCCATTTTTGCCATACATTATTATTTATATTTGGATTTAGGTTACAGTATAAGTGGTTGTGTGTTGGGTGATACTGGCGTTGTGTACAGTTAGAACAAGTGCTTAGCAACTGCATCATTATGTAATTAATAAAAATAAAAAATCTCGGAGGTATTTATTGTTGTATTTTGATATTCATTTACCTATTTATACCTTTCCAAATTGGTTCTACAAGTAAGCGGAAGATGTAGTTTATAATTCATAAATTAAGAACATAAAAACTAGAAAAGAAAAAAATATTTATTTTGATTTAATCTAGTTCTTGATTTTCTCAGTTGGCGGCCTTAGGCTTGCATAAGGAGTTGAAGCATACAATAAGCAAATAAAGAGATGCATCTAAATTTTACACTAACAAATTTTTATTGATTAAATAAAATCGTTAATGGTAACAATGACGGTAAATCTTTAACTATAAAACAAAATATTTTAACTTTCTTCTCATATTACTATGTTTCTGGGCAACCAACATAGTGGATAATTTCCTACCCTATTAATAAATGTGGTTTTTCTTCCTCCTTTCCCAATTAACTAGGTATATAACTCTAAATTTGATTCCACGAATTCCATTATCACTTTCACGCTTCTTACAAATGCGTATTCTTAGCTAAAACTACATTCCTCCTTCAAATGGAGCAATGAGACACGATAACCATTTTGATATAGAAATACACATAAATCTTATCCTTACATGTGATAGCGATATAGATTAATCAAATACAATAAATATCTAAACACTACTTCTTCATGCCACAACCACAAAACGACTATGCAAGAATGTCATAGATACTGAAAAACAAAGACAAGACAAAACGTGGGAGTTGTGTGTTACAGTGGTGGCATTACTAGATGTAGATCTTTGAAACTTTGATAAGAATCTTAGATTGTTTTTAAGATAAAGGCAAAATCAATCAGTTATAGCATCATATTTCAGTAAACTTGTCCTATGAGAAACTTCTGAATATCACTTGTAGGATATTGCAATCAAGGTCTTTGATTCTAGTGAATTCTTAGATCATTGAGTTAAAAAATAGCAAAACAACTTAAAATATCTGTATATATACCGAAGAACAATTTACGACTGAAACTAAGTACTATGCAATTAAATTGCGATTACATTGACTTCGGATTAAATCATTTTCGCATCCCTTCAAAAGCTTTTCAATTATATGTGCCAGAAATGTAATCTCCATGGGTATAAAAATAGAAAAATCATTTTAAAAGTGGTCTGATTGACCCGTGTCGGGGTTTTGCCGGGCCTCTACCCAATCTGGTCTCAGTTTAACAATTTATTGTGGTTTTCGGGACTACGTCCGGTCAACCGGGCCTATTCGGCTTCTCGGGACGAAGGACTTGTCAAGTCTGTCGAGTCGTTTGGGCCTGTCGGGCCGTTCGGACCTTTCGGCTTGTCGAACCTGTCGACCTTAATGGGCCGGTCAGGCTTTTCGGGCCGTTTTTTCTTCTGCATTGGACCGAGATCTTTTCCGTACTGACTCGAAGAGGTGTAATTCTCGTACTGACCCGGACAAGCGTTATTTTCATACTGAATAGAAGAGGAGTTTCGTACTGCACCGTAGACGAGAGGGATGTATTTGGTCGAGTCCGATTTAGGTCAGGCCGGGCCTCAGTTAAAAAATCTTTCGGGTGTATGTCGGGTCAGTCGGGTTGTTTGCTCTTTTCAGGCCTGTCGAGCCATTGGAGACTGTCAGGCCGTTGGGGGCGTTCGGACTTTTTTGGCCGATCACGAAGTTACTTTTTATGGACCGCGTCAACTTTATCCACAGTTGGGCCGGACCTGGAAGTCATGTGATTAGTTTTTGGAATTGGAAGTACTTTAATCTTCACAAACTTTTATTCTATAGAAGGTTACCAGTTTCGGGTTGATAAAGTTTCTTTCTATCTTCATACCTCTAAATCTGACATAAATTTCTAATTATTAGTATTCGTTGATGTTGTTGATCAGTTGATCAGCCTGAAACCGACAGTCTTTTATAGAATAAAAGTTTGAGAAGAGTCGAGGATTTTTATTTCCTCAAAATTAGGTCATTTTTGTCTATCGTTTAATAATTGATAAAAATGTGTCCTTTAATAATCAAAGCTATGTTATGATGTGACCGACCTCGGGCATCACTTACAAATAAAATTCCATAACTCGAAAACTATCAGTTTCTAAAATATTTTAAATTTCAATGTTTACAAAAATTGTATGTTCTGTCTTGCAATTAATAGAATCTTAGAAAAATACAAAAGAAACAGGTCTTAGTTTTTGATTCCAGGCAGGTCTAAAAACAAACTGTTGACTGAACGTTAACTAGAGCTAAATGATTTAAGAAAAAACCATGTCTTTGATTTGTGGACCTTCTATCTATGTTTTGTCTAGTAACTTTTATAAGCTATTGGGTTTTGGGCAAATATCAAAAAGCAATGACCAATCCGTCAGGCATTTATCAGTCTAGTCGAAAATCCAAGTAAAACTGCCTCTTCTCACTTGTTGGTAGATAATTCTGTTAATTCTAATAATTATTTAGAAAATTCTCTACAGAAATTTTTGGAAATAGGAAATGTAACTCCTCAGAATCCAAACTCCCAAGGGGCGCTTCGTAGTCTTAGTTCTATTTAACTTTAACCCGTCTAAGTTCAGTGATTTGAAGATTCAAGCTGCAGAACGATTCTTACAATTAGAGCGAGAATTACTCAAAAATTCAAATTTACGTTTAGATATTCATTTTATGTACGGATTTCTCAACCTGGGTCATATGATCAAGCTTATAGTGTCGACTGAAGAAACTTCCATAATTAAACTTTCATTTTCATCGGCGTCATTCCACTATTTTGCTTACGCACCATGCGATAATTAAGTATAGCTCTTTGACCACCAAACTTTGCGTTTCCTTTGATGAAAGCGAAAACCAAGTTCTAACGTATCAATTAATGACACTGAAACTGCAGGATCTGTAATTCAGGATAATTAAGTTTAAATATTATTGCGTCTCAGACGGCATAAATTTGCTTTTACCGGTGACATTGAAAAAGCGCATGGACAAGTACTCATATATACCCATCACAAAAGAAATTTTAACACATTCTTTGACGTGCTAGCCCCAATTCGCCAAGAGACGTTTACGAACTAAAGACGATAACCTATGCAACTAATTAGCAATCAAATGTCCAACAACGTCTATCCGAAATGAATGCAGAGCAATATCCTACAACATCTTGCGTCTTAAGCTCGACTACTTTTATATAGATGCAAATTAGAAGCGAGATAACTTCTATTTTAGCAAGCACAGGGTTTCCATTTCAAAATTTTCTATCTAATATTCTATCTGACGTTAATGTTTCCAATTCTTCGTTCTATGGTATGCCATTAGATGTTAAGCAATACGATATTTCGATTAATGTTAGTAATCCAGCTAATACTAAGCGCGCCATCTTCTCAATGCTAGCACAAATCTTCAACCCGTTAGGCCTACTTGTCCCAGTTGTCATTACTGGCACGCTACACTAATAACTTTGGCAATTGAAAATTTCTTGGGATGAAGGCATTCCAGAAAATCTAACTTCTGCATGGACTCAGTTCAAACTGGAGCTACTCATGCTAAACGCTCTAAAGATTTCAATGTGTATAATTTCCAAAACAAATATTCAAGTAGAACTACACGAACTTAGTAACAGCTGTTCTAAAGTTTTCGGGGCCTGTATTTACCCTAGGTGCATACATTTCCAAAGCATGGCTAAAACTAAATTATTATTCTCCAAGTCGTAAGTCACTCTTTTGCTCAGCTATATCTCGCTTGGAATTGTACGCCGCCTTACTTCTTACTTAGCTGATGCAGCAGGTTAAAGCATCTCTCACTTTTAATATTTACAAAATTCATTTATGGTCTGACTCTATTATTGTTTTAAATTGGGTACTGTCTCAAATAAGTACAAAATCTTTGTTGCAAACCAAGTATCGGCTGTACAAGAAATCTCGGACGCAAAGAATTGGTATCACTTACCTTCTAAACAGATTTCCGCTAATCGCATATTCAGAAAGTTGCTCCGTTTTTAAGTTGACAAAACACTCACTGTAGTGGCACGGTGTATCATTCCTAGCACCATCATCAGATCAGTCACATTCTTGGCCGTCTTAAGACGCTTCATTGGGTTCATACCTACTTCAATGTATTCTAACAACGCTACCAATTCAGAGGTGCTGGCACTGAATTAAAGGAACTTTATTAATTCTTAAATTGTAACTAGAATCATATCTCACGTCACTTTTTATGGTCAACCAGTATAAAGTGGGATTTCATTATTTCCAAAAGTCCACATCGAGACAGCAAATGGAAAGTGGTATAAAATCAGTCCAAACGCAGCTAAGATGAATTCTAGACAATACATCTTTAAATTACGACGATTATTCCACGTTTCTCATATAAATACTAGAGGCAGTCTAAATTCTAGACCTTTATCATCCCCGTTTCCTTATATCCAGACCTTTATAAGCCCTTCCAGAAGCGACTCTGGATCAGCTCAATGAAACGCTGTTGTCAATTAATCAACTTACAACGCTTAGTTCAATAATGTTTTTGGCGTCGTTGATGTATGGAGGTTGTGCCAGAATTGCAACATAAAACAAAGTGGTACAAAGTCAGTTAATTAGTACTCATCAAAGAGGATATAACTTGCTTTCTTTACAGTGTTTACTTGGCCAAGTCACCGAAATCTATCCTTCTTCTGACGATATAGTTCGATCCGTCATTCTTCAAATTTCCAATGGTCGCCATGTGAAAGGATCGAATCACAAGTGTGAAATGTACTTATCGTATGGATCAGTGTTACGTGTTTCAAGAATTTGAACTTTTTTACGCCTATACCATAGACTGACTTGATCTTATCATTATCGTATTCATACGATAATCACTGTTTGTTTCTTGAAAACATATGGTTTCAGTATCCTGTATTAGAGGGGGTTGAGAGTTAAACTGTTTCTCTTTTGTTTGTTAGCAACATAACTGTAGCCAATATCATGTTAATCAAACTCTAAATTGTTTATATCACCAACAATAAAAAGTAAAATGCCTTCAAATGCTGACCTAGAATGTTTTAGTTTTACAAAATGTCAAATGTAACAAAAAAAAAAGTAATTCAAATTTATTCTGAAGCTTTTTTTGTTGAAGATCGAGGTACAGGTCGAGTTACTTTAGATATTTACTGTTATTATTGCAAACACTCAGTCTCGTGTGTTTAAAAATCCACGTATATAAGCCCCAGGCTAATTGTATGCTTTCATAATCCAGAAGCGGCTTGAAAAAGATACAACCCAGAATAAATCTATACTATTAACAAATCATTTTTCAGATAACCGATAACTTCCTCTTTTTAAGGTTTCATTTATCACATGTTTTCCACCAGTGATATTTTAATCATTTAGTAATAAAATTTGAGGTTATATCCTGTTATTAAAATTGTCGTATACTCTATAACAAAATAAAGGATTTGTCTCGGTCCACTAAGCGTGACAGAGACGACCATAAAAATTCTCACAACTTGCTGAAACGAACCGAGATTGGCATCGTTGACAAAACCGTGCCATAAAAACGTTTATTTTCAAGCACAAAACCTAAAAAAAGAAGTTGCTTGCATTTATAAAACAATTGACTTCGGTTCTCTTCCTCTTTTTGAAATATACGTACAGATTTACCGTAAATGTAATCGCTTAATAAACTGTTCGCACGTGTAAGAAAAGGATGAAAATGCGGAAATGCTAAAAAAAGATATGCGCCCTTGTTAAAAATCTTCTGTTCCCTTTCAACCCTCAGGATTCTTTATGGATATTTCTCACCCCATTTATTTTATTTTGGGGGCGTTACAGTTATACGTGCGTTAAGACATTTGTTATTTTGTGTTCGGAAGCCTTAAGTTTTTTATATTTTTATTTATGGGTACGGGTTAAGGGATCAAGTCGTTTTACTAAGAAGAAGAGGTTTTCTCGCAACGTGACGTCTATGTTTTTTCCCTTTACGGGTTTGAAAAAAAGAATCCTGACACATCCGAGAGAAAAAAATCACCTTCATGATTTAAAATTAGCGAGGCTGTGCTCCATTTCCTTGAAGTTATTTCCTGCAAATTGAATTGCAGGTATTTCTGATATCATAAAACCCTTAAAAAACGGTTCTTTTCCATTACTGTTTTACTGTTATATGTATCTACTCCTTTCATTGCTTTTTTGTTGTCTTTTTTATTTCAACCCATTGCAATGTAGTGATAAATTTTTCTTGCTTTCAAGTGGTGCTTGATGTGTAGAGTATTTCTGTCTTTTTGAAGCTACAACGGTAGGTTTTAAACTTAAGTGTTTCTTCTTCCATCTTTCCACCTGTAGTGAAATAATCTTCAGAATTCTTTTGCTTTTTCTTAGAAGAATACAATACTTTGCCAGACATGATCTTGCATTAATATCTAAGTAGAGCGATTAAAGAGGAACTTGTGCGTCTGGTTAAATTGAATATACAGCTCGATGAAGTAAGCAATATTTTCCAAACGGTCTCTGCAGTAACGAATATGGTCACGATCAGTAAAAGCTGTTAGATCTTCTCAGTAATACCAAATGGAACATCTTTAGTTCAGACGAAAAATTCTCATTGGCTTACTTTTGCTTTCTAAATAACTAATGACTTCTTTATTTTAGATACCAGAGCAGAGGATGACTAAAGGTTCATTTTCACGTGACATTAAAAGTCATGGCATTTGATGTCACGACAGTGTGACACTTTTTTGTGGATGTTTTCACACAATTCAATGTCACGGTAGTTTGTTACTGTTCAAAATGGCGTCACGAAAAATCAAAAAATTTTGATACCGTGACATGACATTAAATTAAATGTCATGATAACGCGACTTTTAGTTTTCACGATGACAAAAGTCATGACTTTTAGTGTCATGACCGTAAAAGTCACGAAAAGATGTCACGTGAAAACGAACCTTAATGCCCTGTCAGATTCCAGAAATCAAGCATTCTCTAACTAAAAGATTCTGGATTATTGTCATTTTCTTTTTGGAAAAACGGTGAAGTGGAAGGAGTGTCGCTATATCAGAGCTTGCGAAGCAAAGTAGAATAAATCTTTTCCTAGTGAAGTGACGTTAATAGTTTCTAGACAAATGTAGGAAGGTTTCCTTTACTACTAGTTATTCTTGAGTTGTATGGACTAGAGGAAGGGAATATTCGCTGAAATATCTACAGAAATATTTATTTTGTTGCCATATAAGCATTTCTGTGCATATTGTAACTTGTACTGTTGTAGGTATGCAGCTTTTCTTCTTTCTTTGTGTTTTTTAGAAAACCACGTTGTAGTACAGCAAAAATCAAAACTTTAAAGTTGGTGAACGATCTGTAAATTACCAATTTCCGATACTACTCCAGCGATCTTTAGAAAAATCAATTGGCTCTGGTTTTTTTTAAGAGGTGTATACTTTAATTTTAATTTATTGGTGAAAATATGAAAAAGTGATGACATGGAAATTTAAAGTCTGTCAAAATATTTATTGTGAAAAGTGAGTGTACAGTTTCTTAAATAACAGTTAGCTTTTTAGGTCCAAATGTCAGGTTAATAATGAAATACAATCCCGCAGTATATCGATGGCGTTTTTCAATTTAATTTGAACGCTTGTGTAAACAATGGATAAATTTCAGTATTTGCATGTATTTATTGATTTTGTTTTAAATTTCCCTTTTCCATTTCATTATAAAAATTACCTGGCAATCTGATGTTTAACTTCATTGAATATAAACTTTCTGTGCACTTTTGAGTTTCTAATATAAATATTTATGCATGTATATACAGCAAGGTTTGCCAAATTTACATTTTAATTTTTTTACTCTTATTACCTAATTTGTAATTAAATTTACTTCAACTGTTTCACGTCTTCTTCTGACTAAATTTATCCAACAATTTATTTTCTATCGCTCGATTATTATTCCTGGCTTTAATTAACGATCCGAATCATTATGTATGTTCTTCTGACTGTTACTAATTCTAATTAAACTGTAATTTTAATTGATTACTCTATTAGCGATTAATTCTCCGATTTTCTTTACTTAATTACATTACTCCAGTGTTTGTTTTTTCTAATTTGCTACCTTTAATAAAGGTTTGTTTGCAGATGCAATAATGCAAGTGTTTTATTATTTGAAATAATGTGAAGTTGGTTTTATTAGTTTTCTCATCAATTTTTATTGGTTGTTAATAAGGAAGTTTTTTTGATGGCCATTATTTGAAAAAAGATATGTAATTGCAGTTGCTTTTTAATTGCAAATGAGTTTTAGTTAGAAGGACATTTTAATGGTTTCCTTTCTTTTTTTGAGTAGCCTTATCTATTGATTTGACAATTACAAAGCACTTAACGTTAAATTATAATAATTACAAAGTATTTTTGTTTTGCATTAATTAAATTAATCTAATTTGCAAGTTTCTTTAATTAACTTGGATTGGGTAATAATAATTAAAAGTTTGCAGTTTTCTGTTTATTATGTTAGTTTTACTTGTTAAACTCGGCAATCAAAATAATATACTACATTAGCTATAAATATTCCTCTGGATTAATCTTATTTAAAAATAAATTTAAAGATATGATATACTTTTTTTTACTCCAGGCACTTAACCTTGCAGCTGTTTTACAATTCGTATTCGCCGTCTTTCTCAGCTCTTATATGATTGTATAGTAATTACAGCTTTTTGCATAAGCACTGTCGCATTGCATTTTCTAATAACTGAATTAATCAAACACACAAAATCTGATTTAGGATTAATTACTCAAAAAACATTTCTTAAAAGTCCATAATGCGATTTTGAATAATTAGTATAAAATTAAGTTTTGTGTATTTGGTTAATTGTCTAATCAAAAAAATGAACTGCAACATTATTTATGTAAAAAGGTGTACGTCTAGTCACATTAGCTTATTTTGATTAGTTAATCTAACAATTGCTTTCCCTTCTTTACTGAAATTTTCCCCAACATTGTTTTATACTGCCCAATTCAGCTTTTAGCAAAATTCCGTTTGTTTGATTGTTTTAACAATTCGTTTATTTTATTTTTCTATTGGGCACAATTAATTGATTAATGAGAATATCATTTCTTGACTACAGGCCATATATATGGTAAGAAATAGAGCTTATATTGGATCGGAATCGGTCTAAAACTAAAGAGAAAAAAGTGACTGCTCAACTGTTTCAATCTAGAATAGAGACTATTTGACAAAAACGTTAATCTGCAAACGTTGTAGGATCAAAACCATGGTTGTATAGTAAAGACAAGAAAACAGGCTAAGTATCTAGTAAAAAAGCAGCTATAGTCCACACGACCTTGGAACTCAACCTTAGTTTGCTCTATATGATATTAGAATTTATTTCAATGTTCCAATAATTGACAAAAAAGGAAGATTCCTTTTTTCCAGTGCTCTAAAAATTCCACTTCGGACAAAAATTTGTCGATTAAGCTAACGGTATGTGTAAATAAATAATGTCTCCTGCTATCTATAGTAGAGACTGAAGTCTTGATTTTATTTGAATTACTTGTTGTAAATTAAGTTTATAGTAGTTCAAGATAAAACCTTGTAGTTTCAGATTGGGATGTAAAATAGACAGCCGCTTTATCTATACTCCTTTTTTATATTGCGATTTTTCATTTATCCGGAAAGATCGAATTTTTCAAACCTACATTGATATGTAGGTAAGTAGCCGAGCAAACATGAACTTGCAAAAGGGTGCCCATTTTTGAGTGTTACTTTTAAATTTCGCGCCATTTAAATTTTGTGTAACTGAAAAAACCAATGCATTCATAAAAAGTTACGGTTTGGTGTGGTTTATGGGTTGGTGGAGTCATTGGTCCATATTTTTTTAAAAATGAAACTGGAAATGATAACTAATTTTTTATGGGATGAATTGCAAGGAATGAACATCTCGACCATGTGGTTTCAACAAGACGGTGCCACATCACACACAGCCAACGCCACAGTCGATCTTCTGCGCCGGCGTTTTGGTTAGAGAATAATTTCTGGAAGAGATAATCTCAATTGGCCGCCCAGATGTTGTGATTTAACACCGATGGACTTCTTCCTTTGGGGTTATTTGAAAGAAAAGGTTTACGCCAACGATGCGCAAGCAATCAACGCTCTTAAAGAGAACATCATCGAAGCTATTCAAGAAATTGCACCACAACTATGCCAAAAGGTTATCGAAAATTTTGGTAAAAGATTGTTGACCTGCCTTGCACTCAGAGGAGGTCTCTTGTAAGATATCATTACGAGTACGCATTACTGAATCGAAACATTGATACTTCCATTATCAATAAAAATATTTTAACAATCAAAGTCGATTCTGTGTTTTATTACAAATTTAAAAGTAACACTCAAAAATGGACACCCATTATTATTCAGTTTTCAGTATCAGGCAAGGCCTATTGGAAACAGCATTATAATGGTTATTAACTGTGTATTGGAACGAAAGTAGTTAATTGAAAACTATGACAGGGCAGCCTTCCCGCCAAGGCACCTGAGATACGGACCTTGGGCCCCACGATTTTGGTGGCTCCGCGCTCCAGGATGTCAGATCATATCATAAAAAGCAAGTTTGATTTTGGTAGGATTTACATAGGCGTGATAATCTAAAAATATAACTCGCGGAAGGCGAATTTAGTAGTTCAGGGAATTTAACTGTGGTAGGCGCCTTCGATATGTGCTGCAGACTTGTAATCAACCGTATACTTACAGTGTCTAGCAGTGTTTTGTAGCAGTTTTCGAGGAATATTATCTAAGAATTAAGCATACATTTTTAAGTTTGAATTAACCATAAAGACTAAAAGCATGTCAGACTATTACTGCCAACAAAGATAAATAGAACTTCTTTTTGAATTTGAAAATTCATCTATTATTTTGCAGTCGGTTTGTTTATCTGGACGTTTATTGCTGTTATTAGTTTTTTGCGCTGTTATTATTAAATATTACACGGGGTGTAGATAATTGATTACATGCAGTAGGGATTTTGCATAAATTGCAATTTTTTCCCGATTTTGGAAAGATGAACCTAACAAGTAAGAATATGTACAGAGACAATAGTCTTTTCTTTAGAAAAACCGTATTCACACTTTTGCTGAAAAATAATTAGAGGAGCAAATAATTAATTTACTATTAAAGCTCTCTTCTTATAACATTGTAACCCCTCATTCAAAAATTTATACTCAACTTTTGCTATGGAAGAGAAAAACACACAATTAGGCATGTCGTAACCGTTTAATAAATGTCATAATTTGAACTGATAAATTATGAAGAAAGAGAGGGGGAGAAAGAATAAAAGAAGAGTGGGGTTATTCTACCTGACTTGTGTTTGAAGAATTGAGAGGTAAGTTTCCAGTTGTAGTAGTAAATTGATTTCAATACAATAGTATTATAATGTTAAGAAATGTCATGCGTCGTTTTTTCCATGGCCTATCTTGAGTACAAATTTTATGAATCACGCGTTTTATTTAATAGGTCTTGGGGCGCTCAAATTGTTAGGATGACACTTTAAGAGCAAACGCAATACCAATGTTTTTGGATCAGTGTATGTAGGTACTACTACCATTGCTTCAAATCCCAGAAATGCTAGTGATACATAAAAGCTCAAAATTCTCTGACATTCGACTGAATAGAAGATTCGTCAGAACTTTTGCTAAAGTTCTGATCTTATTGAACTTTTGAACACAGAAGTTTTTCATTTCCTCTATCGATTTCTTTGTCATATTTTAGTCGTGTAAATTAAGCTTCAAAACTCAGTTGCCTAGGAACTGAATTTAAACTAACAGATCAAGAATTTCAGTAATCAATTGGCTTTGAAATTTGACATTTTTGACATTTCTAATGGTTACTTACATATTAAATTAACATTTACACAGTTAATATCGGTCGTTAATTTTCAGTTGCTCTCGATAGTACATAAATAAACGTATAAAACATAACACACACTAAACAAACGTCAGAGAAGATTGTTTGTTATGTATTGCTGAGAACTGCAGCCTCACAGTCTCATTAAGGTAGTAGTAATGGCTTATTACCGGCAATACATTTGATGAGT